>JAVSBS010026964.1:0-11720 GCA_033124195.1 Coracias cyanogaster | reverse complement strand
CCTTCCCTTCCCTTCCCTTCCCTTCCCTTCCCTTCCCTTCCCTTCCCTTCCCTTCCCTTCCCTTCCCTTCCCTTCTCATAAAGTCTAAACTTACATGCTGTTCTTGCTTGTTACCATATGCATTAACAGATAGCAAGATTAATATAACATGATCATTAACTCCTGTACTTCATTTAATATCCACATTTATAGGACAAGGAACATACCTTTTAATTTGTAAAATATAGACAGACTGAAAATATTTCTGCTAGATTAAGCACTTTTAACATTAAGATCGGTGGCACTTGCAATCCATACTTTCTCTTCCCTTTTTCTTTTCTTTTTTTTTGTTTTTTTTTTTTTTTAAATTGTATTCTTGTTCCTCAAGCATTGCATGTCATGTAGGATAATAAGAGACTGCAGGACCTCAAGTATATACTCTCTCACATTTGGTTGTGTAGAGCAATCTGAAATGAAGTTGACAGCAACAACATTCTTTGAATGTTACCAAAGCACAAAATAGCTCATATTTTCTAGCTCTAGGATGCAGGTAAGAGCAGAACTAAAGCCTTTCACACTTTCTTACAGGGTGGTGGGCGATTTTTTTGTAATAAACTACTTTCTGTGGCAACAGTTCATAATTTATTCACTATATGAAATACATAATAATTATGACAATATAAAAGGGCTAATAAATTGCTAGTCCTTCTACAGCTATAAAGTAACATTTAAAAAGTGATGGGACATTTATAGTTCTTGACATGATACAGCATGTGGAGAATATTATCATCAAATATTAATTTTATTTGGAAGAAGTTACCAAGGGCAACTACATCATTAAAAACAATAACATTTTAAGCTAGATATTAAAAATAAAAAAAAAAAAGAAAGAGGTGGGGAATTCATTCGTCCTGAATGAATTGACTGTATAACCTTGAATTAAAAAAAAAAAATAAATTACTATTCATCCAAAGAATTAAGGCAGATACTGACTACTGATGGAAGTCTGTTAATGAATCACACAAAATTCTCATTGAAGAACTCTGGATTATTTACTGGATTGAAGTATTCTAACAATGTAATCTTTTACCAGATTTTACAGATGTAAAATTTGAGTATTTTGCTTATTTGTTCTATCGGCTCAGACAATATTACAACTTTTTGT
This sequence comes from Coracias cyanogaster, assembly GCA_033124195.1. Lineage (NCBI taxonomy): Eukaryota > Metazoa > Chordata > Aves > Coraciiformes > Coraciidae > Coracias > Coracias cyanogaster. The sequence goes on along the minus strand of JAVSBS010026964.1, from coordinate 10,576 downwards.
CTCTGGGTCACAGATATGTTTTTCCAAGTTGCAAAGAGGCTGCTAGAAGGTTACACATAATTTAAGAATCCAAAGCAGTTATTTTCTTCTGTAAATATATTCAATAAATGGTTAAAACTAATAATCTCACAGATTAACATTTAATATGCCTGCTGTTTTAGACGAGACACTTAATGTTTATTTGCTGGTAGACAGTCATTAGAAGGGGAAGGGTAGCCTCTCTTCTTCCTTGGAATGGGCTGTGGTGAACGGAGATATATGTCTGATCATTGATGTTGCTAAATCATCATCTTTCCACATTATTTTTTTTTTCTCGGTATTTTGTACGTTTCCAAATAAGTGCTTTTTGCCTTTAATCTCTCATTTGCTGACTACTCTATTTCAATTAATCTACCTTTTCCTGCTTTGTGTAGCTTTACTATTCAGAAACTAATTTTCTCATTAAAAAAGACAGGAAAAAAAAAATACTTCCAACTCTACCTCAGTTCAGAAGATGGATTTCATGATCAGCCTTTTGAACTTAAATGCAGAACTTAAATTCCCCACAGGAAGTCACCTACAGAGTTAAACTGGCAAATAAAGGGCCTAGTATTTTAAGTTAATGATCATTGTGGGATAATGTGAAAATGAGTGTTGCACTTACAAGTTCCCAGAAGACAGGTGTTATTGTAACCTGTTAAAACCACTCAGCTCTCCACAGTTTCTTCAATTCATCTTCATTCACTGTAAACTGTATTTCCAGTTTGGTTAACTGAATGGAATTATATTTTTAACTTGCAGTATTATCTATGGCATCCCTCCTCTTTGCCATATTCTTGATTACTGGCTAACAGTAAATAATACCTTTTGCTGGCTGTTTACAATAAGAGTTTGCTACCAGTTTAGGGTCATAATATTTATAAATGGACCCAACCTTAAGGGCTGTGAAATATATTAATATTAAATTGCTAAGAAAAATAAATGAAAAACTAAATCATAGTTGTTTCAGAATCCATATGAGCCTTCCCTAGTGTAAAAATACAAGTGGCAACAATGACTGAAGCCTTTACAAATCCCAATTTTTGGGATAAAGTACAGTCTGTTTAGGACAGGGAAATAACTAATAGCAGATCCCAAATTTTTAAATATGAAATGATGATCAAAGGGCATATTTCAGCAATCAGATACTACATGGAATACAAGCTACCATAGGACATAACAGTATTTTACTCATATTATTGCTTTCTAATTGTGTTGCTAGGAAGATAACACAAACTGCTACAAAAAAAATTTTGTCACAAAAAATATCTACAACATAAATACATTTATCTTACAGAAATGAAATAATACATTTCCATATATTATGTTAACACAAGGAAGATAGGTGTGCCATGGAGCACAGGTTGAATACATAATCTGCACAAATTCTTGTCATGTTTTTGCTGATTAGGTTATGTTAACACCTATTTTATAAAAAGTAGTAAGTTTTGGGTATTATAAAATGTCATAAAAACCACAGCTTTATGGATAAACTAGAACGAAATAGCAAAATCAAGAATTTTCCTTATATAAGTCTTGTAATACATTAGGGAAAAAAATCTGAATTGAACTAAAGAAACTATCACCCAAACCAAGATTCCCACTGATTACGAACATGTTTATTTAATCCAAGGCCTTTTATTCCAGAAAAGCAAAAGCTAGACATTCATGTTTATATTTACTTGCCTCTTACTATTAATCCATGTAGAGTACCTCTGACACTAGAAGATGTTGTGTCTCATTTTCCACAAGAAGTATTATAAACAGAAATGAAAATTGCCACAAGGTAGCTGTTTAACATACAGGAGACAGTCTAGAACTTAGTTGAAGATTGGTGCTGCTCTGAGGTAGCCAACAGTCACATATCCTCTCTGAATCCCTACAGAGGGGTAGCCTTCTATGAGGTCTCAAAAGAACCATTCCAGGCTACCCTTAGCAGCTGTGTTTAATAGATGTTACTGTCTGTCTTTTATAAATCCATTTCATGTGAATAAAGTCAAGAAGCAACACACCAGTGTTCCTATGTATCCAAAAAAATAGAAATAAAAAAGAATATTTTTCAACTCCTCTAATATTTTGTTCAGTAAAACCCTTCATTAGTTGAAGGTGTTTAAGACTCAATTTAAAGAAAATGGACATTTAACTTTTGAGTTTTGTAAGTTTTGGGGGTTAAAACAAGAGCAACAAAACATTACAGAGTGAAGGAGACTAAGTCTTTTTTTAACAAAAAAGAAAAGAACTGCTGAATGCAAACTGTAGAGCTGACTGAGTAATCATGGTAGGTGGAAGTTTCAGGAGAATAGCAAGCTTGTTTTTTGTAAGCAGTTGCAGGGTATGAACAACATAGGTGAGATCTTGACACCTTTCATATCAATAGCAAAAAGCCAATTGATTTCAGTAAAACTGGAGTTTCAGCCACAGCAAGACAAAAGAATTAAGATAGTGGAGAAGAGGCATAAAAAGGAGATTAAGATGGAAAGGAAAAATTGAGGATGACAATCCTGTCTCTTCAAAAATTGCATATTTATGTATTAAAACAAACATTTACAAACTTACATATACATGTAAAAATACAGGTCTATGCATTAACAAATTCACAAAGAGACAATGGAAGCTCATCTTGATTCTGAGCGTAGGAGATAGCAAGTTGTGCTGTGACAGAGCTATCTAATCTATTTGTTTTTCACATTGTTATTATATTGACCTCAAGGGTGTGCTTATTTTTAAGATATAGTACAGATAGATTTCTAAAATTATGAAAAGTGGACTTGGTGCATAACAGAGACTTTGTTTTGTTCTTTTAGGCAAAGGTTTTAAAGGCAAAATTTGGCTGACATTATACAGGAATAGGTAGGCTAAGATTTCTGGATAGAGGTATTGTAATTAGAGTTCATTGGGAATTCATCAAATTGTATTTTATGTCTGCTATTTGCCAATGCTTCTGAACAAAACCTTTTGCTGAAATGTATATTTCAATTTAGCAAGATTTTTCCTGTACAACAAGGACTTAAGAACTACTAGAACAGAATACGAAGAAAACAGATTCTGACTAATCAATACATTATCCAGCTTGAAATACATTGCAACTCCGTTTAAAATTCACATAAATAAATGTTTGTATCCAGAAGGACTACTATTACTTTTACCAAAATTGGCCACATCTTTTTATATTTATACTCTTATCATATCTATTATATGTAATTTTCCTGCGAGAACTCTGAAAAACAAGAAATAACCCTGACCAAGAATACTTATTTTGCTTGCTTTCCATTTCAATCTTTCTGCAAACAGGAAAAAAATCTCAGCTGTTTCTATTTGTGTAAGTGTATCTTCTGATTATTATGTATAAAGGAGGTAACTCTAAGAGTATACACTCCACTCCACTGATGTTTTTTTGTCTTCTGGGAACCCAGTGACAGGCCTTAGACATCTCACAATGCTCAGGACAGAGGTAGTGGTGGTATCATCATAAGGACACCACTGCCAGAAGAAAAGGCAACACTTTCCACAGAATCACAGAATGGTAGAGGTTGGAAGGGACCTCTGGAGATCATCTAGTCCAACCCCCCTGACAAAGCAGGTTCACCTAGGCCAGGTCACACAGGGACGCATCCAGATGGGTCTTGAAAGCCTCTAGAGAAAGACACACTGCAACCTCTCTGGGCATCCTATTCCACTTCTCTGTTACCTTCACAGTGAAGAAGTTTCTCCTCATATTGAGGTGGAACTTCCTGCGTTCCAGCTTGTGCCCATTGCCCCTCATCCTATCACTGGGCACCACTGACAATGACTAGCTGTATCTTCCTGACATCTACCCTTCATATATTTATAAACATTGATCAGATCGCCTCTCAGCGTTCTCTTTTCCAGGCTAAACAGCCCCAGGGATCTCACTCTTTCCTTATAAGAGACATGCTCCAGTTTTTGTACTTGGTGTTAACAGTAAGCTCTTCCAGACAATAAACTGATAAGATTTTACTGCATCTGGTGTCTCATATAAAGATATTAACTCCTTGATGTTCCCAAGAAAATTGCTTTTGTGTCTTCCTAAAACTCTAGAGCAGAACATCTCTGAGTCAACACTGGTATATATTTTACCTTTAAAAAGTGAAAGAGAGAAGAATCATGCTGGTCAGCCTCACTTCAATGCTCGGAAAGATGATGGAGCTAATTCTGGAAACTATTTCCAGATACATGAAGGACAATAACGTGTTTTGGAGTAGCAAGCATGTATTAACGAAGTGATCTCATGAAAAGTCGGCAAAGGAAAGTCCAAAGTCCTGCACTGAAGGAGTAATAACCTCATGCATTATAAACTGGGGACTGCCAGCTAGAAAACAGATTTGCAGAAAAGGACAATTGTTGCTTACAATGAGAATGAAGAACAGAACCTGAGAAGCCACCAGTTACCTAAAAGTCTTTTAAAATTGCCCTGGCCCAATGACTTCAATAGTGTCGCAGAGCATTAATAGGAAGGCTTGATTTGCTGCAGATTTTTTTTTAAAGTAGGAGCAAACCTCAAGCCACCATAGTAACTGCAGTGAGTTGTGTATCATATTTGAGGAACAAATATTTTTGTCAAAAACTTGATAAATACTTCATGAATATTTATCTTTACTTTGAAAAATAATGTGTAGTAAAGTGTTTCATATTGTAAAACTTATGACACAGATTCCAAATATTGTGAGATGGTATAGCGTGTCTATATGAAGTAAATTCTTAGTCTTATTCACTGAATTATTGTAAGCAGTATGTCAAACTTTTAAATGGAAAATAACATACTATTTACAGTTGATTTCAGCTTCTTACTTTTTTTTCCTGGTCCAATAGCTATAATACCATATAAATTTACCATATACATTACTGAAGAATTTTTGTTATAATTACAGTTTGGCACTGTTAGAAACTTATGTGAGCACTATAAAATGTAAAAATTGATTTGATCTGTTCTGAATATTTAAATCATATATTTTAAAAAATAATTGTGCCTCAGCCATCTATGTATTGTATATATAAAATAGAAGCTATGCACCCAATTTTCACTTTAGTTTTAGCAATAAAAAATAAAGATACAACAACTTTGAGAAAAGTAAATTAATATAAAATATACAATGCCTTTATAAAGCTAACATTAAGGAGGTTCACATCCAGAGTACTGTGTCTACCTCTGGGCTCCTCAGTGCAAGAAAGGTATGGACATACTAGAGCCAATCCAGTGCATGGACACAAAAACGATAGAGACAGAAACTGGAGCTTTTTTCATGTGCAGAGAGGCTGAGAGATCTGGAACTTTTCATCCTGGAGACAAGCCCTGCAAGCTCAGAGGGAATCTTCTCAGTTTGTATACGTACCAGAGCCTGACTGTTCTCAGTAGTATCCAGGACAGGAGGCATGAGACACAAAATAAAATAGATGAGATTCTATCTGAACACGTGAAAACATTTCTTTTAAATTTTTTATTGTGAAGCTGATCAAACACTTCAGACTATCCAGAGAGGTGGTAGAGGCTACATCCATGGAGATGTTCAAAACAGAAATGGACATGATCCTGGGCAACTTACTGTAGGCAGCCATGCTTGAGCAGTGGGGTTGGAGCCTCAAGAGGTTCCTTCCAGCTTAAACAATTCAGCAATTTATTTATAAATTATTTAAAAACATTTAGCAAAATATAGTTTAGCTACCATTACAATTCACTTGCAAACTAGAATGCACAAAACAATTTATAAACTTCTCTGTAGTATGCTGGAAGCTTTCTCAATTATTTCTAAACATCTATTTTATTAGCATTTATAAATATAAGCTGCACTTAAACCATTATTATCATTGCTTAACTGGTAGGCTCCAAATAATTTTTTTTTTGTTAAACTCCACCCTGCCCAGCAAGGGACCTAAAAAGAAACTGCAGGGGCTGGCCTCTAGGGGAAAAAGCCAGGAGCTGCCCTTTGCTGGTGCCAGCAGATTCCAGCTGACTTTAAAGGACCCACTGCAGGACACAGCTGATCCTGTCCACCATGGGTGAGGTGCCTCTGGGAAAATGTGTTTAAGAAAGGGCAGAAACTTCTATAAGAGAAGGGAACACAAAAGGTGAGAAGTAGCAGAGATGGAAACTTATGGAGGACTAAATTTTCTCCTGCAGCCTGTGGAGATCCCGTGCTGGAGTAGGGAAAAGTGTGAGAGAAAGGAGTGGCAGAGAGAAACCACAAGGCACTGACTGCACCTCCTCAGTCCCCCACGTCTCCTGCACTGATCAGGGGAGGCTAGAGGAGTTTGGAGTGAAGGAGACAAGGTGAGCCTGGAAAAGGAGGGGAAGAAAAGTGTTGTCTTAATGTTTATCTTTTTGTTTTCCACTACCTGAATTAGCAACTACACTTTTATTTTAACTGGAAATAAAGTTAATCTTCTTCAAGATGAGGTTTTCATGCCTGTGATGATAATTAGTAAGTGATGTTCCTGTCTTTATCTTGGCCCACAAACTTTCTTATTCATATTCTTATTTCCTCCCCAATCCTGCTCAGGGGAGAGTATGTCAGTGGGAGTTTGACTGTTAGCCAGGGCTATCTCACTACAAGTTCTTAAAGGTGAACATAAATTCGAAGAGATAGTAAGCCATACTTCTGTATTGGTATGATAAATCTTTGCTTGGGTTTCTGTCCAAAGTTTGCAGAGGCTTAACCAAACTCTGCTCACTTTCAGCATCCATTTCTGATTTCTGCATTCTCTTCTGGTCTGTAAAATCTTCTGTTAAAGTCACCAAGTTCTAATTGTTCCATTCTAACATTTCTGTGTTACATACGCCCACTATACTTCATTTCATAAATATTTTAGTGCTAATCTGGGAGGGCTGAACTGCAGTTTGAGAAACTGCAGAGAGACTTTTCTATCCAATGGGTAGTAGGATAAGGGTGGAGACCTTCCTGCTGGTTACAGAATAGGAAACTTGTGTCCAGCAACTCCTAATATTCTTTCCAAAATGAAGAAACATGCATGACTTTTCCCAGTAACTAATACTACGTGCAAAGTCTGTTTGAAATGCTTCCTTTCAGTAGACGTAGAATATTTGTTTATCTCAGGAAAACTCAGTGCAGAATTCACACAATTTCCTGACAGTTCGTATCTGTAAATTCTTAATCTAGTCAGATTACGTTCTTTTCATTTATGGATTAATATTTTTGCTTAGCTGGTGTAGAATATGTATTTAGTGCCCTTTTTCCAGGTCTCACATCTCACATTTCCTAACATGCAGTTTCGTTACTTCCCTATGGTATTTACTTTCTGTTGTCTCTTACCATATTTTTGTTGCCACTTATTTTATTAGATGGGTACTGGGAGAGAAAAGTGCCTCCCACTGTAAAAGAAGACCAGGTTCTGTGCAGTGGATAAGGAATTGGCTGGATGGTCACAGCCCTTTACTGTCTGTTTGTTTACTATTTAACCTGAATTTCTCTGTAGTTTTTAGTCTACTTGTTTTAACATATTTGTTTGTGGGTTGGTGTTCTTTTTGGTTTTGCTTTTCATAACATCAAATCTATTCTTTAAACAGTTATTATTTTTAGGACAAACTGTTATCTTTTGGCCTTTTCTGATCTTGTTTGAAAATATATGTAGAATATCTTTTTCATTAATAACATTCTGAAACAATGGCTTTCATGTTTAGGTAAATGTGAAAAAGAAGGTGATAAAGGTAAAAAATAAGGCAATATTTTTAAACAATATTTTGTTTCCTTTTAATAGCTTCTCAAAAGTCTTCATGGTTTATAGTATTTCTACAATGAGATGATACTGTTCATGACACTAGCTGGCAGAAACAGACAATTTTTTTTTGCTTCTAAAATGTTCTACTATATGGATAAAACCAGAAATACATAAATGATGTATTTGTCAAAATTAGAGAGAGAAAACACACATTGACTTAATAATATTTTTGAAAGGGACAATGGACAAAAACAGCTAGTTCTTTAATTAGCTGGCTTTTTCCTGCAACTATTCCCATGATACTCAGAAGTATGAAAACATAAAATAAGCAGCTTTTATTTATATATAATTATTTATAAATGGCTCGACTGTGTTATACACAAAGATCATTCTCTGATAGTATTACACTGATCACAGTGAAATAAAGGCAGAATCACAGCTGCTGCACGACAGAGACATGACTGTGTATGCACATTTTGTTCTCAAGCTAAAAATAACTCTTGCTACTTGAAGATACTGTGACTTTCCTTTTTGAACTAATCTCAGACTTTCTAGAAAGGACATATTTGAGCAAGATTTTGAGATCTTGGAGAGTATTGAGAGCTTGTCCATTGCTGAACAAACATTTAAACTTTGGTTCCAGAGGCATACTTCTTTTCTTAAGCTTGCATGAAATTTTATTTTAAGCAGTGAACTTTCCTGCCTTAATTTTCCATTTTGTGTGACAAATTATTTTATTAGGTAGGCTCACAACCTTTTGTTTGTTTGTTTTTTTTCATTTCACTTCACAAGACTCAGCACTCAAGATACTGCCACAAATGGTGTTTAAATATGATTGTACTGATCTTTTCCTAGAATAAATCCAATGTCTCTGATAAAGCTTCTTTCAGTGCATGTGAGATCACATTCGCAATACTTGACAACTGAAAAATAAATTGTCTCTTTCTTAAATATTTCTTCATTAATTCAAACACAATTTGTGTGTGCATGTGTGATTTTGATATACATATATGTGCAATCATATCATGACCATAAGACATTGAAAGTAAGGTAGTGCATAGTAAAGAGAGTATGTAGTCAAGAACATATAAACTGATCAGGTGAGTGTCACGAGAATGATCAGAGGCCTAGAACACCTCACCTAGGAAGAAAGGCTGAGAGAGTTGGGGTTCAGCCTAGAGAGGAGAAGGCTCTGGGGAGACTGTATCATGGCCTGTTAATTCTTAAAGGGGGCTTATAAGAAAGACAAAGACTTTTCACCAAGGCCTGTAGGAATAGGACAATGAGTAACGGCTTTGAGCTAAAATGGGGTAGTTTTAGATGTGGTATAAGGAAAAAATTTTTTGCAATAGGGGTGGTGAGACACTGGAACAGGTTGCTCAGAAAAGCTTTGGACGCTCCATCCCTAGAAGTGTTCAGAGTCAGGTTGGACAGGGCCTTGAGCAACCTGATCTAGTGGAACAAGTCCCTCCCCCATGTAGGGGAGTTGAAATAGATGATCTTCAAAGGTCCCTTCCAACAAACTCTCTCATGATTTTATGCTTTTCTCAAAATATCATTACAATAAATATTCTAAAACCTAAGCAGAATTCAAATAATTTCATCTACTTGTTATAAAATAAGGAAAATGCAATATAACAATTTAATTTTATGCTTTTGTAGTTTAAATTTAATTTGAGGTTAATGAGTAGGCAAGCAGGTCATATAGGCTCATATTTTCTATTCCATTTTCATACATCCCTATTGAGAATAATTTTAATAAAATGAATTTGTATTTCTAACTAATTGGCCAGTTAATGGCAGCCACATTGATTACAAAGTGGAGTTTTGCTTGCAGACAAAATGTAAGAGGTTGACATCTGAGATAGTTAAGATTTCAGTGGAGAATGATGGCATATATGAGGTCTGAAAATCACTTTGAGATGGCTGAAATAATAGGTTATAAAAATCCCCTGGTCTTTGGTCCTTCCTGAGTGAAATACCTGCTTTCTGTAATATGTAGAGCAGGACTAAAAACTGAATTTTTGAAAGCTTGAACTTTTCAATATGAGACAGCAGTTTCTCTGCTGTTGTCAACCTGTGCTGTGGTCTTGTCTTAGGACTTAAAAATTCAAAAATATTTCCTAAAAATTAACAATAATACATCCTGATATTATAACAACACAATAATTAGAGCAAGAAAGTCTTATGGGAACTCCTTTTGCAACAGTAAAGCTCACATTCAGAGAAATGGCTCTACGGAAAATAGGATATATATCCTTTCTGTTCGTAATCTGTCAAATAGATTATATACAGGGCTATCTTTATTGAAGGTGAACTGTCAAGCTTAGCTCTACCAGTGTCTCTTGCACACTAGTTATGTACCATTGTCTTACACCGACATCTGTTTGATCTAAAACTTATTATCTGAAGGGAGCCAAGGAAATAAAACTACAATTAGTAAATAGACAAGCAATCATACAATTTGAAAATAAAGGAAGTGAAACTCAAATAAGTCAAATTACATTTTTCATAGTATTTTTATAGCACTGTTAAAATCAACAAGGCGACCTAATTTACACATAACAAAGAAATATTGGTTTTACCAAGGGAAAGTCATGTTTGACCAACCTGATAATCTTTTATGAGGACATAACCAGGTGGATAGATGATGGTAGAGCAGTGGATGTGGTTTATCTTGATTTCAGTAAGGCATCTGACACAGTCTCCCACAGCATTCTTGCAGATAAACTGAGGAAAGGTGGTTTAGATGATCAGGTAGTGAGGTGGATAGTGAACTGGTTGAAGGAAAGAAGTCAGAGAGTTGTAGTCAATGGGGCAGAGTCTAGTTGGAGGCCTGTGTCTAGTGGGGTCCCTCAGGGGTCAG
>JAVSBS010026963.1:0-23462 GCA_033124195.1 Coracias cyanogaster | reverse complement strand
CCTCAATGGCTTTATGCTAGTCTAGGTTCTGAGTCCTAAACACTTTCGTGGATAGCACCTTCTTGAGTCCTTTCACTAAATGCAACCTTCAGATTAAAAATCTATTCTCAGTGTTTTTATTTGCTATACTTAAATCTAGTCTATAAGGATTTTCAAGGTTTATAGCAAACTTGAAGAGATATAAAAAGTTAAGTAATTTTATCCAGTGAGTGCGTTTATCCAAATATGTCATCAAACTTCTCAATTTCCTTTTTAGAAAGCCAGTTAGGGACAGACTGACTCATTCGCCTGTCTGACAGAATGCAAAGACATCCAGAGTTTAGCTGGCAAGACTAAAGGGACTAAAAGGAGAATTTTAGGTTTTCAGGCAGTGTGTCTTGCTTCTCTGTTCCCCAGTTTGGATGTAAGATGAAATTTTCAAATGAGAAACATGTGAAATCTTGTCTAAACATTTGAATAGTTGATGTCCCAGTTTCCTGATGACTTAAATGCAAATTGTACGATCTGAACATTCCTAAAAGTCATCTAGTAGTCATAAATTTATACATCAGAATGACGTTTACAGTGCTATTTTTTGATAAGCCCAAAAATCTTAGCATGCAAATCAAATTGAAGGGAGAGGAGGTTACAGAGTCTCCATTTCTGATAGGTTTTTTTTCCTTTTCCACAGGCTTGCCTGTTGGGTTTTTTAATTTTTTTTTTTTTTTTTTTTTTTCTTCCCAGATTATGGGGAGGAAGGAGGTTAGCATGGCATGTAAGGAAGTGCACGTGAGATGTTAACAATTATGATTTACTGGAATGGAAGGATAGTTCAAGAAAAACAGTTTTGTTGCTTATATCCTGATAACATCTTTGGAGCATGTGTCTTTCCCCAGTGACTTGAAGATACGGTGAATCAAAGTGCTGAGGCTATGGAATTTCCTAGTAGAGTGTAAGAGACAATGCCGTGGTTTTTAAAGTGAAGAGCTCTGTTAGAATTGCGAGCTTTTAATCAACTCTCATATTTTCAAGAAAAATGTGTAACTTGAAAGGTATTGGCAAGGAAATAAACAAGGCATTTTCCAAAGAGCAGTTTTAATGATTTTCTTCTGCAGCGCCATAACCTGATGCTGTCTCCCCTGAAGCTGCTAGGAGTATCTTGGGCAGAGAATGAGAGAAGACTTGTGCAAGGCAGATCTCATCAAGCTTATAGGTGCATTTGAAAACAACCATGTTCTGGATTCAGTGAGTTTTCCCTCTTCTCCAACACTCTTGGCAAAAGTAGAGTCTGGGAGAAGGTAACTGATGCTAGGCCAAATTTGGCAGACATAAATCAGTTAGCTGTCTGGGTATTTTCACTGTTATTGTCCCTTTGGCACTTCTAATTTCTTATTTTGGAGGGGAGTAAAACTTCTCTATGGCAAAATACTTCCTCTCTCCTCCTTTCAGTAATGTGACCTCATCACAACAGTTGGTTTTGTTTGTTTTTTTCTGCTACAAAGTTCATGTTGTCGATGATCACGTGATGGTTCAAAAGCCTTTAGTGCTGGAGCCTTTTGTTGTCAGTTCTGTTGTCTGTACAAGCTCTAAGCTTTTACCAGTCACGTCCCTTAGCACAAACTTTTCTGTGGGAGGGGGAAGTGCCTGGTTAAGTGTCTCTGCCTGCTCAGTGTTTGGAGTTGCTTCAAACTGTGCCTTGCAGGGGCTCTTGAGTTGGATTTTGTATCAAGGGGTGCACAGTTGAGACGTGCTGTGGAAGGGAAGTGGGTGAATTTGGAATTGTCCTTAAACAACAGATCTTGCTGCAGCCCGCTCAAGCTCTCATCTTAAGGTTTTGTCTGCTATGGATCTCAGCCTGATCTGTATCTGTGACCAAAATGAATACTTTAGGATTCTTTTTCAGTCTTAACCAGCTATCTAGAAATCTGTCAGTAGTGTAACAATCCTGTCAGGAAGGACTGAATTCAGTTGTTAAACATGTTAAAATGAATTATTGAATGAATAGGAAAGTATAATTTTCTTTGTGACAATGTAGCTTTTATGGAACAGTTCCACAAGGACTGAGTCTGTATTTTGGACATTTGAAATGAGAAGCAAAATTGTCGACACTGTTTGGAGAACGACCTCTGTTGCCAGGGATGAAACTAGATGATCTAACAGTTTTTCTTGTATCTGCTTCCTATTACTACCACTTCCTACTCTAAGCCATCCGCCTGTCCTGCCTCCTCCCATACAGGAGTCTGAAACAAATTTTAAAAAAGAAACTTCATATGACCTTCATATAACCTCCCGGCCTTTTACTTTATTTCTGAATTTATATATATTTTGTGGCTTTTTTCCAGTCTTCTTAGCAGAAAGGCACAAATATTGAACATAATTTTTCAACGTGTTCATGCTTTTGGTCTTCAGACACTAAATAGGTTATGTATTAACTTGTCGAAGCATGTGATGTTTTCCTGAAAGTTTATACGTTGCAGGCTCAAGAAACAAAAAAAGTAATGTAATTATATGAAAATAAAAATTATTGTGTAAGAAGATTCTGGTGGGTTTTTTTAAAAATTTTTTTCGGTAATCTCTACTCTCAACAGATTTAGTGCTACTAATTTTCTTTTTTATTATCTGTTTAAAATTACTTTCTTAGCACAGAGACTGAGGCCGTTGCATTTTTCTTACACTGCTTCAGTCTCCCATGCATGCTTCTTTCATGTGTGTATATAATGCTCAGAGATTTTTGAGCTGGGCATAAATGCATTGAAGCTCATAGTATGCCATGGGAAACTTGGTTATGAGTTTAGACCACAGGCCTTGGTCAGTGATGTATGACCTACATTGTCAGTTCTCACGGCCATTTTTCTCTTGCTTGTTCTAAGAAGATATGTAACTAATTTTAGCACATATAAGTCATTTTTCTGCCACGAGAAAGATCTTAACTTCATTGAGTTTTCTCCTCCTCTACACTTGAGCAGGAGCATAACTTTTCCCATAGCTATGGCTTGTTCTGAATAGTGTCAAACTTTCTATCTCAGAGAACAACTTAGAGATTTTTCTCTCTGTCTGATGTTGTGTGTTTTCTTTTCAAACTCCAGTTACAAAATCCTGTGCCAATTTCTCCCTCACTCACAGCTCCACCCTGTAATGAATCAGAAGTGCACCGTGTCTTTTTTTGGTCACAGGTCTTGGTGCAGTCATCCGCTTCTATTGTTGCTTATGATTAGGCAAGTTATGCTGTGCTGCACATGGAGTGGTGCTCTCAGTCTTATTTGGAAATGGAAGCTGGTGACTAGAGCTAGTGCCCCATTACTGAGGGCAGCGCATCACCATGAGCCTATTTGGCCAGTGCTTCATTATCCGTGCTGGTCACTGGTTAGGTTCCAAACAGAGTACATGGTGTTGATTTACAGGAGCCATAAATATTCTGAGACTTGCCGGGTTATAAAGATCATCTTTCCCTTTGAGCTCTGACACTATGGTTAAAAGTGCTGACCAGAGCTACCACCAGGGCAGTTTTCCACAATCAGCCCTTTCAGGAGAATTTCTGCCTTTTTGCAGGGAGGACGTATGGCAATAGCCATCACTTGTCCCACTCATGGTGGGAGAGAAGGTAGTAGTGTAGGTGAACATCATTACTTTAAAATTTTTCTTTGTGTCCTCCCCAGCCTCAAAGTGTGGAATTGTATTGGTTGGTAATCTGACATGTGCCTGAAGCAGTGAACAGACATCTTATGTGCTCAGAATTTTTAAAAATTTAAATGAACCTCACTTCTTTCTGTTGTTCCACCATTGTCAGTGGAGTTGCATGAGAAACGGTTATCACCTAGATCTTGCATCTGTTTCTTGATTACAGTAGGTGGAATAATTTAGAATTGCACCACAGAGCTGGAGAATTTATCGGTTGTGTTAACAGAGTTGAAAGTCCTGTTTCTATTTGTACTTGTATTCTTTGTTTTGAGTAAACGTAGTGGGACTTATTTAACAGTTTGGGGTTTTTTTAATGCATTTGTTAACCTGGATTCTATTAATTTATTTGCTTTAAGATAATGTATTTTAACCTTCCATCATGCACAGAAATTGTTGTAGAAGTCTTTGAGTCCTTGAATTTTGACAGGGGTTTGATTTCACAACATCTGTTGAAAGTTATGTAGTGCAATCATACATAGTTTTTCACGTACAAGCATGAGGTAATTAATCTGTGTACATCACTTCCTTGAGCTGGCCTTCGTGCCTCAGTGGTATTATTAGTGGGGCTGTCCCATTATGGTGTAATGTAGAATAAGAATGCTAATGTTTTGCTTGTGGTGGGTCTCTCTTATGCACCTACAGAACACTAGATACCCATGAAAAAGGTCAAATGTACACAGATCTGGCATCCATTTCACAACTTGCAAGACATAGTCTCAGGCATATGTAATATATATAAGTCATTGCCAGAAAGCTAAAAGGAAATGATTGCATTTGAGTACAATGCAATCTACAACAATAGTTCAGTGTGCATGAAATTAAACACTGCTGGTAACACATGTAGAATAAATAAGTCAACAGTGTTTATTTTTCCTGTAGCTTTCTATAAAGATAAGGTCCTGCTTCTTATAATATTTAATTGGCTTCATTAAGAAAAACAGCAAATATTAATTATACCCACTTTATAGAATATTGAATTTTCCAGAGCTGGGCATGCAATATACTGTTATTCCAATGTGTCAATGTGACAGAATTAAAGTACAGCAACGTTACTCTGACAACATACTAACACACTTCACCTTTTAGCCGAGATGGTTCCTTCTCTCCTTGATACCCTGTCCAGTTTTAAAGTGTTGCTCACTTGACCTACTGTGTGTAGCAATTACTTTCATCTGACACTTTAAAAAAAACCCCAACAAACCACTTGATCTAGAGCAGTCAGTTTTAGGAAATGACATTTGTTACCTACTCAGTACCTGGGCAGTATTATAGCATAGCATCATTTCATTTTGGTTCATTTTTATTGTGATGTTTAGTCTATGTAATAACATTGCACAAGAGGGTAAGAGTGTACTGTCAAAGTACACAAGAGGAAATACACAGCCTTAATGCAGAAATGAGAGTGTATCCAGTGAAGAGATACAGAGGGGTGAGATAGTTAATGTGGAAGTGATAAAAAAATATTTTTGGAGTGAGGGCTTGGAAGAGGATTTAGTTATTTGGATGGATGAAAATATATGTTTGGTTTATTTGTGTGTGGTTTTTTGTTTGTTTTGCGTGTGTGTTGTGGTTTTAAAATTTTTTTTTTTATTTTCTTGGAGGTGCTATGAAGAAGAATTTGTGAGACCTAAATGTAGAAAGGCTTAGGTAGAAAACATGCATAGGTATGACAGGCTGAGTGACAGGCGGTATGACTTTGTTACCCCAGTTTGAAGACCTGAGGTATTAGAGAATCTTAAGGATGAGGCCAAGGACGGGAGGATAAGAGACAGAGTTCCTTCTAGCATCATAGAGTTGGGGGTGATTGCAGGTTTCTCAGAAATGGTGAGGTTTGTTGTTGTGATGGTGATGGTTGGAGTAGACTTGAGTCATCAGCATAGAGATGATGGCTGGCTTTGAGATTCCATGAGGAAGAGCACAGAGCGTGAATGAATAAAGAAAAGACCTAAAGAATGAGAACTGTGGGGTCCTATGAACAGAGCAGAGGTGGACAATGAAAGCTTCCAACTCAGAGTACACTGTGGAAACACTTAAGAGATACGAGTCCAGCTGGAGTTACAGAAACTCTGTGTGGGTAAGATGGCAAGGAAGTGCTGAAAGCTCATTTATGTTCAAGGCAGCCAAAAGATCACAGACAGTAAAGATGGATTAGGTTCAGAGGTTTGCCAGATGGGAAGTTATTGAGCCTTTAATGAGAACAGTTTCAGTGAACATGGGTCAGAAGCCAGACCATAATGATGCCTACAGTGAAACTGAGGAAAAGTGTCTCCTGGTGAGGACAGCAAACACTGCATCAGCAGCCCAGGCAGCCAGCATAATCAATTGGGGATCTTCAGTAATCAGCTGGACAAGGGGCTGAGCAACCTGATCTGACTGTGAAGTTAGCCCTGCACTCAGCAGGTTGTGCTGGAGACTTCCAGAGATCCCTTCTACCCTGTATCACTCAATAGCTTGTCATATTAACTGACTGACCTTGAGAGGGGCAGAAGTTGGAGCAACAAGCACAATGTTTTGTGGTGTTTTATTAGATGAGAAAGACTGCAGTTGTGAGACTTTTGCAGTTTAGATTCCTTTTTTTTGTGCTTGGTGAATGCTGACCCCACAGATGGGTATAATAATAACTTTTATCTTAACACTGAAAATGCCCTTAATGTTCTAAGAAGAAAAGTCTGATACAGTGGAATAGAGTTTGGTTAGTTCGTTTTTTTTGGTTTTTTGCTTTTTTTCACTTGCTTAGAGCTTAAGGACTAAGTTTCCTTTTGGAAATATTAGGATTATATGTAAACAGTTGTGTTTTCTTCTTCTTTGGACTAGGTTCTCTATATGATCTTTGTGAGTATGAGTTCAGAGCTAAACCAAAGCCTTATGATGGCTTTCCTCCCTATAAAAAACCTCCTCACCTTAGTAGATGATCCCTAAACTAAAGATCTTATTAATTACTGCTATACCAGCCTTCAGAGTTTTATACTAATGTTTGAATTCCTGTGAGCAACATTTATCATAACTGCCTTCAAAAATCTATTTACATTGCTTATTAGCAAACAGCTATTTTTTCCTGTCCTGTTAAGCAACATTCACTTATTTAATTAGTATGTCTTCATAATAAATCTTCATCTTTTGTATGGTTGAAAGTCAGTATAGCATATAGAAAGTTCAAAGATGGAATACACCTTTACATTGGGAGATTTCTTCTTTTCCACCAATTTAACCCTCAGATATCTGTGACTGGTTTCTTCCACTCACACCTTCATTTCCTTCCAGTGTTCAGAAAATAGGGAATAACTGTGCTTACACAATATTTAAAACTCTTTGAGATTTGCAGAGGAAAAGGGCTGTATAAGTGCTAATAATTTGACTGGTTTACTCTTCCATGTCTGTTTTCTTTTTGTGTGCGTGTAGGGTGGAGAGTAATATGTAAATTACTAAATACCATAAGTATGGCATGTGTTTTCAAACTGAGAACATGCGTATCTCAAAAACCTTCTAGTAGTTTCGTATTTTACCTTAGTGAAATGTTTTCTAAAATAGAAACCTTTATTATTTAATTGTACTGTAAAAATATGGAATGTGTATAATTACATTTGGACAAATGGGTACATCTACAGGGAAGATACAGTGGAATCTGCATTTGAATCTAAAGTAATTATTCTACCTAGTCCTTAATCCTACCCTCCATCCCCCAGCCCCATGAAATGGAAGACCTTCTAAGCAAGCTCAACAGTTTCTGTGCTCTGGTTCTTCAGGTGCACCTAGTATCTAGCTGCTGGAGTTTTTTTATGTTCTGTGAGTTTGGGTGCTGTGATTTCTTTAAGCTTCAGCAATATAACAAAATTTTACCTTCTAGGCTCTAGTAGTCTTGGTCTAGTACACTACCATGCACGTGTAGTTTGTCTTTGTGTTCCTGTCTCATCTGAGCACATACAGAGTACAATTCATGTTCAGGTGCTGGAAAAACCTATCATTGACCTCTGTTTCTCCACAAAATAGTTTCTTATCAGTGCCTCCATGCTTTAAAAGTACATGTGACTGAAGATAAATAAATGTAATGGTAATTGCCTGATTTTGTTATTCTTTTACTGGTATATGTCTGTTGCTAAGTACTGAGACTCTTTTCACTTTGGGAGACCAGTCTTTGTCTCTAAACTACAGCAAAAACTATGGAGGATTAGTTTTGGCTGGCAACATGAAAAACACTTAAAATGCCAAAATGCCTAAAGGGTTAATACTAAGTGCTAATCCACTTCCTGTATCTAGAAAGCTGTCACTAGTTCTGTCATAAGTTTGAATTCCAGTATCTGACAATATACAATTGCTGAGGCCAAGCTTAGTCTTGTTGCCTTGCTATGAAGTCAAAGGGATTCTTGAATGGTAAAGGTGAAGAGTTTCTACTGAGTCGGTGAAGACTGCTAATATTTTGCATGATCCAAACATGTTTTTTAACTCTTAATGAGAAATGTTATGTATGGAGGGAGTGAGGCAGCAGAAAGGCCCTAGAGATGGAGGGGTGCCTAGTTTTTTTAAAACATGATCATTGGATAAATTAGTTAATCGCTAAAATCTTTCTTTTAAGAATTCTTCAACTCTGTTCTTCCTGAGCACATATATAAGAAAGATGAAATGCTTTCTCTTTGCCTTATTTGAAAATATATTAAGTTGTATTTAAGAATTGGATCTGACTGATGGTTCCTTTATCCTTGCTATCAAGAGTGCTTCAGTGCTTCAGTATCACTGTCCCATAACATCTAAGTTTAAAAAATTTTGATCATGTAGTCGTGTATTATACATGTACCTTGTTTGGTTTGCAGGCATTCTGTACTGTTCAAGGATATCTTTAGCATATGCTGTAGCCTTGCTCTTTGATAAAAGCAAGACACCTTTTTAACTAATTGAATGCAACTGAAGGACTTTGCTTTGAAACTAAAATACTGCTAGGAGTGCTATTATACATTTCCACACTTAAGAGGGAATACTGCTTCTGCCTGCAAAAAAGAAGAATGTTCATTGATGAATTCTTACTGCTTTTCTGAATATTTTTTTAATTGAATTGAGGAGGAAGCAAAAATTCATCACTGCTTTTTGTGTGAAACTTCTCATAGAGTTCTATTTGTTCTTAATCCAAAAGCAAAATTTACACCCTGAGAAGATTTAAAGGGGACTAAGGTTTTCAAAATGGAAGAAAAGGTCTTTTTGTGTATAGGTTTGTGTTCTGAATGTCAAGTCAGGCAGACTAATATAAAAAGAGCTGTGCCTTAACTTGTTGAGACGTTTTTTTGGATGTGGGTTTTTTGTTGGATTTTTTTGTTGTTGTTATGGCAGGCAATTGCATGGAGATCTTGATGGCGACATTACTTGGCAAACATTTTGGAACTAGCTCAACCTGTGACATCACACCCCCTTAAGGTTTTCCACATAAAATACATCCTCCAAAGAAAATACAAAAATTGAGACTTAATCTGAAATCTATTATTACATCCTCTAAGGTCTCATAAGGCACCTCAGCAGTCCCCCTCTCTCCCCCTTTTTTCCAGGCAGATAGACTAAATGTTGCAGATAATAGTGCTAAATCTTTTATAGTCTTCTTTGGGGGGAATATGGAGGAGGGGCAGTGAAGAGAGTTTTACTCCCATGTCAACCCTGCTTTCACAAGGGAATTTTTTATTTTTTTTTTTATTTTTTTTTTTTAAAGAAAGGTCTCTGATGCTTAGTCTTTCCTGTGCAGCTTTTCGGGCTGTGTGAGCACACGTGTCTGATGTAACATTTTGCCACTCTTAGCAACTGTAGTTGTTTAGCTCTGTGTCTAAGAGATGAGTGTCTCACAGCTTTTGAGAGAAAGACAGCAGAGATTAAAACTTCCATTCATCTTAGTTTTTGGTTCCTGATATGATGATGTTTCACAAAAAAACAGTTCTTAGAGAAAAAAGTCCATTCTGTGCCTTTTGGGGGGACTTTGTATGCGCTATTCTGTGTACACCTGTGCTTGCCTGCATCTATAGACATTTTTCTGGGGAAGCAAAGGGTTTTTTTCCCCAGCCTCTTTAATTGCAAACCATAAATATGGCTGTGGAATAGGTGGGAAGCGTATGTGCAATCTTTGGTAGACCTGCAGGAGAGAGGTGTAGTGCAAAGGGTGAACACTGCCAAAACACATGGAGCATGATGTTACACAGGCGAAGCAGAGGAAGAATTATCTGTGCATAATGTGAGTTTAGAAAAGGCTTGACGTTCTCACACCCAAACATTTCCATCTGGAAGCTGTTCCTAAACGAAAGGAAACAGAGACAATATTCTCCTATCTTCTTGAGTAGCTATCCAGGGAATAGGAAATGTTCTTCAATGTTATTTTTCTTTTCCTTAGGATGTGTTCAGTTCTACTCCAGATTCAGAGAAGCCAGAGTTTAAAGTGGCTTTTTAAAAGACAGTAAATGATATTAAATTCACAGTAAATGATATTAAATTCTTCTTAATCCTTCTTGTGAGAATTGGTATTGAAACCCTCACACTGTGCTTAAACAAGCTGTGGCGCTTTTAGTTTACACTTAAAGTTGGGATTTGTTTTTTATGGCAATCTGGATATAAGAACTTTATGGCATTCTTATTTTCAAAGCTTTCTGTAAATTATCCTCTGCCTTTTCTTCCTCTCTCTGTTTCCATGGTCTGTCCAAACACCTACTTTTTCTCATGTCTTTTTCTTCTGCCATCAAAGGCCGCATGCCTGATTTCGTATTCTGTTACTTACATACTGTATTGTACACTGAGCATCTTAAACACTCTGAAAGGTTCACCCACTTCGTATTGGTTATAACTTTACACATTTGCATATCTCCCTGTGTTCTCTGTTGTGTGACGTGCCTGCCATCCTGCAGCAGTGCTGAAGAGACTACCAACTGTTTGACCTACCTCACCTGCTGATGGAGACGTAGACACTACTGTTAGTTAGGAGTAACTAGTCATGTTTTAACAGCTAAAGTCTAAAAATACAACTCTGCAAATATTTCTGATTTTTAGTGGATGCAGAATAAGAAAGCAGATAGATCCTTAGACGTAATATAAAAATGTAGGTAAATTTTAGTGCTATGGCAAGAGGTAACCTTACCTTTCAAGTTCTTGTTCCAGTAAGTTTGTAAACTCATCACTTTTCTCCATGTATTTGCTGTGCTTCCTCTTCTCTTCCTCTAGTTCATACAGTGTCTGTCTGTGTGATTTTTCGACCATTAGAAGTTGCTCCAGCATTCGTCTGTGAGTTTCTTTCTGTTTCTCTACAACTTTATCAAGCTACAAAAAAACCAAAACAAAACAAAGCTCTTGAGTTCTTTTGAAACTCTTAACTTGCTCAGGCTTTCATTAATGAAATATTTTAAGAGAGGCTTAATAATATAAAATGCATTTAATAGCTTAATGGCCTGGTCTTTTGGTATCTGTTTGGAAGGGGTTATTTAGTTCTGTCAAATTCCAACATTAGAAAAATAAGGTATTGTTTTACAGGAGCCTCAGTCATCCTCTGTTCCTCCTCCTGCCGTAACTGATCCTCAGCAGCTACCAATTAACAGTTACTGTTCCCAGTGCTGTGCTCTTCTCATTGATCATTATGGTAGAGAACCAGATGTCTTGGCAGAAGCTTCTGCTTCACACAGCAGATGACTGACTTTTGGTTGAATAGAAATAGCTGCTTCATTTGTGGCTGCATAGGGAATGAGAACATTGAATGGTCTCTGTAAAAAGACAAGGTAGGTAGACAGGTAGATAAAAAAAGTTCTCCTCTGGTTTCACAGAAAATGCATGATGGAATCAAGACTGGAAAACAATCCTGTCTCCTGTGCTTGCTCTCAGTGTGGCTCTGGGTTTCTGGAATAAGTAAGTGCTAGATTTTGAAATAGTTAGAAGTATTTTTATTTAGCGATGGCATTTCCTGTTTTGTTCCTCAAATTTCACATGTTGTAAAGGGGTTTGCCTTGCAGGTGGCACCTTTATAGAACACTTTGAGCATCAAATTCCCTCCCCTTCCCCAAGGATTTTTGCTAAGCTTTTAAATATTACTACATAGTGATATTTTAATTTAAATAATAGCTTTTAGATTTTGGTGGTAACTTTTAGTTTTTCCAAACCACAGAGGTATTGGCATAACTGTTCACTGGAGTTATGCTGTCAACAGAATTATTTCCACCAAGAGAAAACTATCTGAGGATTCTCTTATAATTTTGAATTCAGTATGTGACCGAGTTATGCAAATGTGTGTATGAAACCAGAAAGAGTTTTCTTCCTTAGGCATTACTGATCTTGCCAACATTTCAGGAAGGCTTACTGGAAGCTATCTAAAGACCTGGGAATATTCTGTGTTTGTGAGAATCTTTCTTCCCTGCTCCTTCCCCTTACCCTGTGGAGAGTGTTTCCCTCTTCAAGTCAACACAGGATTCCTCATATCCTTCTTGGAAAAGAGAAATTTTGAGCTCAAAGCCATGTGCATCCTTTTAAGCATAGTCTGTTCTAGTAGGTCAAGCTGCTTTTCAGTGCTTCACTCTATTAATAGGAAAGAATCCACAAATGGGCAGTGTGGGAAGCAAGGCTGGATCTGGTTCTCCAGTGTTCTTCCCACAAGGAATTCCATGTGCCACAAAAAGCACTGGGGCTTCAGATTCTTAGGGCCAGTGCTTATTTTGGACAACTTTATTCCAAGGAATATGATTAATTATCTTTTCCTCATGTTTATGCACAGTTTGGCCAATAGAATCAATGACAGGAAGAGCTAGAGTGCCTAAACATGAGTTCTTGAATGAGTGAGAGGATACATTTCTACATGGGCTTCCGAGTCTTGCCTTGTTTACCTCAGCTTCTCTGTAAGTTTTATGTATTCTCTTATGTTTCTCCTAAATCATTGTTAACTTTTTTTATGACATTGCTATGAATAAAGAAAAAGGAACTATTGACAAGACTTCGAAGATGGTCTGAATCCAAAATATTACAACAGAACAGTGGGCCATTTTGAAAATTCTTTTCTTTCTCCTTATGACATTAGAGAGCATCTTTTCTGTTGCAACATAGTTGAGCTCATTTCATGCATGATCAAAAAATGTAAAGAAAACTAGGACTGTCCTTTTTGGCTGTTCCATGGTGCTTTTACAGCAGATTAAGGGTTTCATCTTGTTTGCTCATGATTTGTGTGCTTTTACACCAGCAGAGTCAGTGCTTTCTGGAATAATGGTCCTGAAGTAGGACTGCTCATGGGAAAACATTTCTTACCTAAATCCTTGCATATGCAAGCTTTCTCGGTAAGCAAGTGCTGCCCTACAGAGTAATCTTTTGGCTGTATTTTCTGTATCTTTTACAGAGGTTGGAAACTGAATTGCCTTAAAAGGTCACATTGAAGAAAACTGGCCATTTGTAATTTCTCCACACTCTTCTACCAGAAGTGGAAATTTCAAAATTTGAATATTTGTTCAGCTACTAGCTTTCCAGAAGGGGAGAAAGAGAAGGAGAATTTTCAGTGTTTTATCAACCTTCTTCCTCCACTAAGATTTCTGAAGGTTTTTTGAACAGCTATTGCACAGATGCATGAAGCGCCATCACCTGAGTTTCTGATCCTCTCCTTTTTAGAGGTCATGCTGTCACGTGAATATATGCTATTCTTGGAAAGCAACCCGCCTCATGTTTTTTTATAAAGTTCTGATGCACTGCTGCTTGCAACTATGGCCCTGTCTCACTAAAATTGATGTGAACTGGGCATTAGCCTTGCATAATAGTGCTTGCTGGCCTCAGCCTTCAGTGCGAGGTCAGGTGGGGAAAAAGGCAAAGGTGTGAGCTTCTGATTTCTTTTGGCAGGCAGTCTGCATGGATTGGGTTAAGAAGGTAAAGTGATGCATTTTTATGCTTTGGACCACTGCTTCAGAAGTATATGTAAGAACCTGAGGGGATGTGTAAGTCGCTGTCATAAGAATACACTGAAATTTATGGCTACAAGGTGATCATAAACCAAGTTACTCTTGTTTCCAAACATATAAATGCCTGATGGAGATGAGGGTTAGTCATTAACACAAACAACTTTAACCAAGTAGAAAATAGTCCTGCTTCTGCACTGTTGGGTGTGAAGAATGTGGGACCTGCCAGCAGTGTTTTATGGGTTCTGTGTATTTTGTTTGCTCTAGAGTATTTGTTGAATGGCTACAAGAGGTCAACTCAAGCAGTAATCCAAGCAGCGCGTATGCAAGAAGAAAGTAACTCTAGGTTATTGTTTTGCAGTTCTCAATCAGCAGTGCCAGTGCCTTTCACTTCACAGTTCTGCTTTTGTCAGTGTTGAGATTAGCAGTTTGGATTACATACTGCCATTTGGGATGGGTGGGGTGTGTATTCAAGGCAGGGAGGTAGAACGAGTTATTTGAAAGTGGGTAAAAGAACAGTAAGTGTCCTGGAGAGACCTGCTTATATGAAAGTGCAAGAGAGATAAATAAATAAGATGCTGCATCAAAGCTATTTTCAGGTTGCATTTTTTTCCTGTTGCTCAGATTAGACGATACATTTAGGTTTTCTTTTCAAACCACTGTCAAATCCATTCTGCCATGAGCGTTCGCAGCTGGCACGTGGCTGTTGTGGATGGAGACAAAGTGGAAGGCAAGAGTTTGGGGTTCCACTCAGGAGAGAAGGGAAGTGGTGCTGGGCCTCTCTCACAGATCCTACCTCACAGTTAATGCAGACACTTGAGATCTGCATGTAAGCCGCGTAACAAGTATGAGTGTTTGGCCTTGTGACACTCGTGTCATTGTGGAGCATGCCTCTCCCTCCCTGATGTCTGGTACTGGGTTGCTGCACGTCTGTGTGGTTTTGTTTGGAAGCTCTGTTGTGTCCCTCTGTGAGATAAGGGCACTTCCCTGGGGAGCAGATTTGACTCCTGCAGTTTTCCTGTGAGATTGTGTGGCTGACTCTCATGTATCCAGCAGAAAAGAGAGAGAAGCTATGTGACCCCCTGCTAGTGTGAGATCCTTGCACAGGAGCGGTCTCCAGCAGCCCTTGGTTCCTTGAATTACTCTGTCCAAATGCTAAATATGTGCATGCAGAAATATTCATTTACATGTGTGCACACACGTTTCCTCAGCCTATGCAGTTCTTGGCTAAAAACCACAGAGGACTAATAAGCAGCAGTATAAATGTCTTCTGCTGAAAAGTTAAGTGATAAAATCTTAATTGATTTGTTGTTTTGTTCTTGCGAACCATATGGGCTTTTTGCTAGAATTAATACTTGAACATAGTGTACAATACAATGGAAAATAAGAGGCATAGTCTTAACGTAACTGTGAATAGTTCAGCAAGCTAAATAGAGGAATTTAATCGTTTAAATACATTTTGCCACCAACTCATGTCTGGAGTCAAACTACAATGGTGTGTCCATATCCATTAAGCTGGAACTGAGCTTTTCATCTTTCTCCTTTTAGACTATTTTGTGTTAGGCACTGTGCCAGAATAAGTCCAGGTTAGTTACATTTCTTTATCCTCAGTTCAATGAAATACTACTCCTGTTAATAGTATCCTCACAGTCATTGTTTATAGATATATAATCCTGAGTTTAGGATTACTGGAGATTATGAAAGCAGTTCCTCCCTTGTCTTTTTCAACCCTAGCTGAGCCAAAGTTCCATGCAGATATATTGGTCTGTGTTTCCTGAATGCCACGTTGTCAATGTTATTGTTTCAGTTTCTTCCTATGACTGTAACTTATGGTGCCCTGCAGCTGTTCTCGTTGGAAAGTTGTGACCAACAGTTGTAAAACGTTATGAGGATACAATCAGATACACTTTCTTAAAAGGCTGTTGAGGATGAAACTTTTCCCAAAATGATTGGGGTTTTAAAACTTGATTGAATTTTGAATTATCCTTGATGGATGCAGAATACAGGCTTTCATCTAATTTTGCTATTTTTAGAGGTGGTATTGTTAATCACACTTGAAACAGTGAAGCACCAGATTTTTTTCATCTTCGGCTGTGTTACTTGGAAGCTGGGCAGAGTTAGAAACCAGCATTGGTTTTCTAATTCCATGTAGGTTTGAAACATGATAAAAAGACACAATAAATTTTGCAGTATATTCCTCTTTATCTCTCTTTTCCTACATCACCTTTCCTGATGGTTTTTTTTTTTTTTAATTATTTTTATTTATTTATTTGTTTAACCTGGGAAAATGGTTCTTATACTGTTATTCTGCATTTACTAGAATGTTGAATGCTGTTTGTTTTCTGTTCAAAAGAAGTGGCAATTTATTTGAAGCCAGGTTTTTTTCATGAATAACTGAGTTGACCTAAACATATGAACAATACAAAGATGGAAAACCTTTTCAGGCATTTGTCGGACAAAAGCTAAACCAAAATAAAAGCCTATTTTCTTTTATTTCATGTCCCTTTAAGTATAAAACAATTTATTCTGTCCTCAAGTGTGAAGAATAAGAATAGTCTTATCTGGTATTTGTTAGGTTGCAGACATAAATAGCTGTAGAGCAAATTTGGCTGAAAAAACCTTGCACTTTCAAAAAAAAAAAAAAAATCTCCTCATAGCCAAGGAAAACGTGGTTTTGGTCTGTCACAGTCCTCAGATTTTGCAAAGGATGATGTATAAGATGTATTACTACTGTTTTCTGTTTTGCTACATTTCTTAACCCATGAATCTTGTTCCTAGTGAGTAAAGCTGTCCAGTCGCCAAATTTTCTCACTACATTCTTAGCCAAATTTGCCAGGAAACTTCATAAAGTTTAGGATAGATGAATGAGTTGTGAGAGAATGTTAAAGGACTAGTAATCTTACAGATGTATTCTGAAATTCACTGTATTTTCAACTTTAGTTTCAGGAAGATCCTCTGTGTTCAGGGCTACAAGGCTGAGTTGTTGCGGATGAGACACACATGCTCTAGAGGATCTGGATCAGTAGAGCTTTTACAGGCAGATACGAAGGTACATTGTCATGGTGGCGAAGTGGGAACTTAAATGGTCCATTCCCCTACTTTGTGGCTGGTTCCAACTCTCACTTGCATTTTAAAAATGTTTGAAAAAATCCAAACAAAAAACCTAAATGGATCTTTGACTTAATTAGGGGAGATTTTGAAACTGAAATTGTGGAATGCCTACTGAGTATGGCATCCTTTGGTTTACCAGGACATACGAAGTGCCAGTGGTTCTTCTGGCCTTTCAGTTCCTCTCAGGATGTTTACCTTTGCCTTTTGGAATTAACAAATATGGTGGTGTTAGAAATCCTTTCTTTTCCATAAAGTGTATGAAGGAAAAAGTGTGTATAAACTTATGTAAAGTAACAGGCTGAACTTATGTTTTCAAACTTTTTTGGACTTCAAATCGTTTCCCTTTGTGCTCAAAGTTTCTGTGACATAATGCCACCATATTTTAAAATAAATTCACCTACCCAGTTGAACTTAATCTATTTCAGATTATAACCAGGGATTTTAACCTTTGAGCCTCTGAAATGAGTGGTGACCTTTTGCCTGACATAATTTTGTCTGAAATTAAATCTGTATCCTTAGGTAGGTTTCTGTTCAGAAAGTTTGGAAAACACTTGGCAGAAGAATTTTATTAATAATTTCTGCTTTTATTTTTATTATGATTATCTATACTGAGCAGCATATTAACAAATGTTTATCTAAATGCGAGAGGAAACACTTAGGAGAAAAAAAACCCCACTTATTCTGATAAAAGTGAATTTTACTAACTAGTGATTTGCATTGCAGGGCAGAAATGTAATTCAGATAATGTTGTTCAGGAAGTATGGGATATGTGAAGGTAGCTGTGCCATTACTGCTGGATGGGCCCTTACCAACCATTGGTAAAATGGTCTCAGTGAGACAAATTGGGAGGCATCTGTATGGGTTGTGAATTTGGATAACAGAGAGGAAGAAAAAGAAGACAGTGTCAAAAATACAAGGCTGATTATCAGAGTTTGAGTTAGACAAAATCGTGTCTATCTTTAAAGCCCCCAGTGCACAGTATAAATAAGGATCATTAGATACCTGTCTTTATTAGGGACCCCACTGGACACCCTGGACTTTTTTGTGCCGTCACTTACACTCATGTTAGAGTCTAGATTTAGAGCTAATTTGCTTTCTTCCCCTAAAGTCAGTGAGATATTTTCTGTTGAATTTGGTGGGAACTATAATTAAATACTGATTACATGCTCATACCTCTCCCATAGGCTTTTCATAGATATCTTCTTGCCATTGCTCCGCCTTTGTTTGAATAGCATCTCGCTGGAGGGCCTCTAGCACCTTCTTGGGAGTAACAAAGCCATATTGTGCTTCAAGCAAAGCCAAGTCAATTTTTTCAGCCTTAAGCACTCCTATAACTTCATCTTGAGCCTGCAGAAACACAAAGTAAGGTTTTATTTTGTTAAACTGTGTATGTGTATTTACAGGTTAGCTTTCTACTGATAAATTTTTAAAGAATGCTGTGTATGTAAACTGCCCCAAATAGTAGCAGAAAAACAGTTAAAAAGCATGAGGGAAGTATTGGTCTTTGTATTTTGTTAGTTCTGCATAAACTCCAGCATTTTCAGAACCCTCATCAATGCTTAAGTACTTTGTTAGTGATTAGATCATATTGCTGTTTCTGGAGTAGTGTGTAGCGTTCACAATACAAAATTTCAGGGCAAAGTGTGCCTTGTGGTAGTGCAAGATGTGAGGATGGTTCTTGAAGCCTGGAAGTGTTGCGCATTCTGTGTACTTTGGATGCAAAGGTAGCTTCTGTAGTTTAAACCTGCCTGGAGTCATCTGCTTCTCTTGTTCTCTTTCTTGCCCTGGGCTCGTTGGAGTGGTGAATGTAGTGAAGTGTGCGGTACAGAGGATGTGACCCTTCACAACATGCATTCCAAAGCCATGCAATAATGGCATTTCTTTAAAACAAGATTAATTGCCTTCAAAGCTGGCAGTGGGGTCCTGTGTGCATGTATATGTACATGTGCATGCATATATGAGACCATGCCTTACGTGATAGACACAGAGATTTGCACTCATGCCATCAGGTGATAAGCAACCTTGTGCCATCAAGTTTTTTGGAAGTAACTGCTGTAAGGGTTTTCTCAATTTGTGCATGCACAGTAAAAAAACGCAAACCATTAAAAAAAAATATTAAGAGAAAGTGGTGTTATCTAGTCTAAAAATGCACATTATACTTTTCCTTTTTTAATGTCATTGCATTTTTTTTCCCCTGAATCTTATAAAATATCTGATGACATCCTGTTACCATACAGTAGATACAATATGTCCTCAGGTATGTTTTCAATATGTTTTTCTATGTATGTATTTCTGAAATTTGTGCACAAGCTGGCAAGTCCACAAACCTTCTTCCTGTCATACAGATTGCTCTCTAAGTCCATGCTCCATACTAGAGAAATGTGCTGTATGTAGCTGTAGTATTTGAGGTGAGCTGTAGATTCTCTTTAAAAAAACCAAAATAAACCACCAAGAATGCTTCTTTGCTATAAGTTACTAGCTCCTAGATACTAAGTTGGAGTGGGACAGAATACCTGATGTGAATGTTGTGCTAATTTTCTCTTAAGTCCCACTTCTAGTACTGATGTTCTTTCATGAGAATATCTGATTACGTGAATGTTTCCAGTGGGGGGGTAAACTAGTTTCGGTCACCAGCTCCCCTAGGGCTGTGTCCATCTTTTTTTTTTCCTGCATCCTCTGGTGTGGAGGTTGTCCCCTGCTTCCATTACAGTGACATAACTACATGACCTGTCTCAAACATCCATTGTCTGCAATGATCTCAGAAGGAAAACAAAATACATGCTAATCCTAGAAGGGTGGAATTAGAAAGTAAGAAAATCAGGAACAGGGATGTATCAGGAGTGAGTGGTTTGACTGCTCTTGGCTGGAGCACTTTGTATTTGTGACTGTGTTTAAAAAAATACAAAATAATCTCTTTCTAATCCTTAATCATTGTGGAAAAAAACCTAGAAGACTGATCTGCATCTTAAATGTTCTGGCATCAGAGAGTAATGGCATCTAATTTCAAAATTTAATTATTGTTGGATTGACAGCTGATCTTCAGAGATTTGACTTGGCATTAGAAGAGGTGGAAAATTAGGAATAAAAAACATCTTCTCACTTTTTTCATTCATAATGCTTTCTTTGGAATGTTGGACATGATTTAAAATGTCCATGTCAGATTCATTGTTTTCCAGTTTCTCATTTTACTCTGTTCCAGTTTTAAATCTTAAGAATTAAATAATGCGTGTGTGTTTTCTATCTGTCTATCTATCAAGTGTAAATAAGTATGTGTGTAGTATATGTACAAAAACGCGTCTTTTTTAGAGTAAGAGAGAAGTGTTTTGGAGGACTGTGAGACATCTGAATTTTAATCTAAATTAAGAAAGGGCAAATGAGCAGAAGAGAAATATTTTGCAAACACAGAAGTCATTCTGTTTACATAGTGAAATGTTCTGTGCAAGTTTGCCTTGGATCTAGACTTGGAGATTGGTACATCTATCAAATATGCGTATTGCTTGTACGTTCTGTTAAGCAGGTACGTATTGTTATGTAAATATATATGCATATGTTAAGAATGGAACTACCCAGGTACCGTCTAGATAATAAACTCTGAAACTATGTGATACACCCATTTATACCATTTTGGCCAGTTTACTCTTCTCTCTGCCTGTGAGCAGTTTTAAGTGGCCATCACAACTTCTATGCAATCAGCCTACTACGTAAATATTCTTCCTGCTTACTAGAAATCTGGTTCCCACTTCATGAAATTGTGATTCACCAGGTTAAGCATCATTTACCACTTGGCAGCTGGCTCCTTTTTCAGATAGAAAAAAGCTTGCTCTTCAAAATCCAGTATCCTGTGGGCTAAGTGGCGTGCAACACTTATATTTCACATTGTGGGAAATAAAACGACTACTTTGATTTTTCTAGCAAAAGTTGTTAGAATACTGTTGAGTGAGTTAATTCTTGTGCTCTGGCGCATACTTATTCATAGGGGGTCATGCTCAGAACCTCATAGGAGAGGGGAGATAAGATATAGTTAAGTAATAGATCTTAAATGTCTCTGATATGTTCTCCATATAGGTTTTACAGTGATAAATACTTTGTATTCTGAGTACTTAGAATAGGGCAGCACAATAGGAAAGTTATGTGAGTTCTCTGCTTTGAGAGTCATGTGATCCTTAACAGAGGACCCTGAGTGTTTTTAGTGTCATGCAGGTACACTGAGAATAAAATTTATTTGCTTTTAGGGGTGGTGTAAAGATCACATTTTCTGGCTGGTGGCTATAATAATAGCTATAATTTGCATTTTTATGAACTTTGCAGTTTATGTTTGACCTCTTATATCAATTTAGTTGTGGTATTTAGTTTCATATTTTCAATTAATATGAAAGTGGCGTGTATTTGTGGTAAATTGGGGGGTAAGGCAAAGTGCATTTTAATCTGGAATATAAAATAAGACAATAAATCACCTGTAATTCTCCCTCGAGGACACTAAGAAGAAATAGCAAGTCATCACGAGAGAGATCCTCTCTTTTCTTGAATGAACTTCTTTGTTTTTTCTCTGCCTTAGGGCTTCTTAGGATGGTACTGGCTTGGGCTACATCATCCTTCTCCTTCTGCCTTCTTTGCATGTTTCCTCTCCCACTGTAACCAACCTCTTCTTTATGGTGGTCTTTTGGTCTTTGCTGGCTCAGCTTTGGTCTGGTTGGGCTTTCTGTGCTGTTACTTCTGGAACGCATGGTTTATATCTCTGAAGGTGAAGGAAGGTGGGGAAAAAAGTTACTGTTTTAACTAACAAAGACTATAAAATGATTAACCTAATTTATAGTGGGTGTTCGTCCCAAGCTGGTAGTTTTCCCTCCTGCGCAAGGCTTTTTGTCATCTGACAAAAGCTGACAACCTCGTATAAGCCAACAGGACTGGGCTTTGATCTTTACTGGTTGTCTGTAGTGAAATGAGTCTTAACTGGTCTTACGCAGTTGTTACAATTCCCTCCTCAATATTTGCAAAGGCAGCAGCTTCAGCAGCAGTGCTGTGCACATCACCACAGACCATGTTTCCCATTTAAGAGACAGGGCCTACCTCACCTTTCAGGTAGATACTTATTGTGATGAGGTAAATTTAGGTTTAGGAGGTTTTCACTGGGAAGATCTTTCTGTTCCAATTCCATAATGCCCCAGCCCTTGTTGTATTGCTGTGTTTTGTTTTTCTTTGCCTTTCCAAAGGAGAGCACAAAAGTGGTCCTCCACTACTACAATTTATACCGTTGCATTCTCCATGTTTGGCAAAATGTAGGTGTTAGTACATCCAAACTACAAGGGGTGAGCCTCATTGTAAACACCTCCTCCCCAACAGCACCACCACCCCCAAAACTACCTTGTTAATTGTGTTTGGGGGGGTGTCCCCAATAACCATGTAGTGTGAAACCTTACTACTTCTTCAGTGCTAGCAGACCTTTAGTACTCTAGGAGTGTACCTGTCCAAAGGGAGACTGCCCTACCTAGGCCCCTTTGAAGTGCCCTTGTTAAGTAAACATACTCTAATGCCTTTTCAGAGAAATGACTAACACTGTATAAATATTGATTAACTTCAGGAACTCTGTTTTGCTTATCACCACTCAGATTGAAGTATGAATGGATTATAGTTCACCTCTACAGGAAAACCATGGTCATGGTTACCACCTAGCAGACAAAAGCCCAATCATATGATTCAGAGGTGAAATTAAACATGTTCCAAATACAAATAAGGCACAATTCTTATTAAACCACAAAGTTAATTGCTGAAAGGTCCAGAAAATTGTTACAGCCTGTGGTAGGCAGGAGATGATTGCACTGCTGCTTTTTGGCCTCACAGATCTGTGGCCAATAAAGTTCTCTCAGCGCTCTCCCTTTCACCAGCTTCTGACTCTAAATCCTAAACCCTGTGACTGTACTCCTTAACTCTGGTCATTTTCAATCGTAAGCTACAAATACTTCCTTTTGTTGTTTTTCTGCAAAACCAGAGGAGATGGAAGAAGCTTATGCTTTGTAAGGGATGATGGCTGGGAGTAGGAAGAATTTATCAAAAATGTTACAAGAAAAGCATGTGACACTTTCTATAATGCTGAAATCTCTTCTAGTCTAATTTAAAGCACTCATAATGGCTTTTATTTAATCAGAAAAACTTATTTCTCCAGATCTCCACAAACCAAGGCGTGTCAGATTTGCATGGCAGTGTGCACTGGAACCTGCTTTTTGAAGGTGTGCGTCAACGATGTCAGATTAGGATGGGAGCTTGTTACAGTGCACATAGGAAACCAGTAGTTGTTCACAACAGGCTGGCTGTGCTGTTAGCTGATGACAGTTTAAGTTGGTGCTTGTCCTGTCCTTTCAGTTGAATGTAGTTTCTCTTTGCTGTCATCTGCTTATTCACCTTTTGCATCTTGCTTACAGAGTATTGCTGGTTTGGAAGAACACTGTTCGTTCCCTTTGAGCATAAAATGTTGAATGCCTGCTTGGCTTTTGCATACAGTTAATGGCTAGTGTTTATAAGATCAAACACGTGAGTTGTCAAGTAATCTGAACGCACTCTGAGCTTGTCCATGCGCTTTGGTGCTGCAAGCACAGGATGCTGTGAAATGCGTAAACAGTCCAAGAATCATAGAATGTTTTAGGCTGGAAGGGACCTCTAGAGATCATCTGGTCCAACCTCCCTACACAAGCAGGGACATCTTTACCTAGGTCAGGTTGCTCAGAGCCGCATCAAGCCTGACCTTGAATGATTCCAGGGATGGGGCCTCTACCACCTCTCTGGGCAGCCCATTCCAGTGATCTATCACCCTCATGTTAAAGAACTTTTTTC
>JAVSBS010026961.1:2645-12974 GCA_033124195.1 Coracias cyanogaster | reverse complement strand
CTAACCCCTGGCCCTCAGCACCACATCTCCACAGCTTGGAAACCCCTCCAGGGATGGGGACTCCACCACTGCCCTGCATGTCCTGGGACAGCCCTTCACAGCCCTTGTGGGGAAGACATTTTTCCTCACGTCGAACGTAAATCTCCTCTGGTGCACCTTGAGGCTGTTTCCTCTTGCCCTACTGCTTGTTCCTTGGGAGAAGAGCCCAACCCCACCTGGCTCCAACCTCCTTGCAGGGAGCTGTCAAGAGTGGGAAGGTCTCTTCTGAGCCTCCTTTTCTCCAGACTGAACAACCCCAGGTCTCTCAGCTGCTCCTCACCACACTTGTTCTCTAGACCCCTCCCCAGCTTCATTGCTCTTCTTTGGACCCATTCCAACCCCTCAATGTCCTTCTTGGAGTGACAGGCCCAAAAATCCACATTTGATCTCTTAACCCCGCTTTGTTCCCTGCCTTGCAAGGGGAAGATAAAGTAGTGCTTCGATGGTTTGCTGCTGGGGAGCTGCTGTGGGTAGAGACGTGGTGGTTCCCAACCCAGTTGTGACTGTGCGGGACGGGCCATGGGTGCAGGCACCCAGCATGGCTCCAGGAGGGTGACCAGCCCGTTCCTCATCCACCGTTTGGCTCCAGCTCTGCTCAGGCACCTTTCCCAGCACCACGTACAAACCAAGGACTAAACCTCATCCTCGAGCACACTTTTTTTTTTTTAGTGTTATCCCTATTCCTTCCATTTAAATGTGGATGTTGTAATTACAGGGCGCAGCATCCCAGTTTGTAGAGATCTGTGACCACAATAAAGTGAATCCAGAAACCAGACGAGTGGTTTCATTTACTACCATTCGAGCTTATTTCCTCCCCCCGCGACTGCTGTGCAATGCTAAAGGCTTGGCAGCAACTGAAACCAGCTGTCAAAAATGTTTCTTACCCCCACACTTTAATGATGTTCCGAAATAAATGGTGCACGAGACTCATTCTGTCATCTCATTGGGATGGACTCTTGGTCTCTTGCAAGTGATGTTTGCCAACTGGCTTCGTTATTTTGAGGTGATGTGCTGAGGAGGTGGATCCCCAGGTGCCAGGTACTGTAGACATCTATACATTGAAAATATACCTTTTTTTTTCTTTTGGTCCTGAAGTGTTTACAGCTTTAATTTGGTTGGTGTGTTGTGGTTCACCAAACAAGTTTTCAGGCACCTAAACCAGGAAATTTGGTGAGTCATGTGCAAGGCAGCAGTAGGATGAGATTTTCTGCTTCTTGAAGCTGGGGAGATG
Organism: Coracias cyanogaster; assembly: GCA_033124195.1. Classification (NCBI taxonomy): domain Eukaryota; kingdom Metazoa; phylum Chordata; class Aves; order Coraciiformes; family Coraciidae; genus Coracias; species Coracias cyanogaster. The sequence goes on along the minus strand of JAVSBS010026961.1, from coordinate 11,704 downwards.
TCAGCCAGCATCTCGTGTCTGGGTGTCACGTTGTCCAGGACGTGGCTGTGGCCACAAGCTGGGCAGAGAAGAGGCACAAGCCTTGGTGGTGAAGAAGGTGGCTTGTCATGGTGGAAAGCTGAAGGAGTTGAGTTTGATTAGTTGAGAGAAAGGAAAACTGGGAAAGGAGGCAAAGATCTTTGAAAGCAGCAGAGGATGGAAATCAGCTGTTCTCTGCTTGCCGTCTCCACGTGGATAGGACAAGAAACTGTTGGTTTACGTGGTGAATAGGAAAACACAGGTTGGACATCAGGAAAAGCCTTTTAAGTGTATGTATGGAGGAGCACTGGGCTGAATACCTGGAGAAGGAGGTGGCATCTCCAGGAGTCTGTCAGAGGAGGTTCTCACACAGTCTGCCCTGTCTAGGGGCAGGTGGATTTTCCATGTTTTCTGTACTTGCATGGATCAGCCCTCTTTTTCCCTCCCCTAATGCTGGATTTCTGGCAGGCAGCTCATCCAGCTTTCCCTGTTACTGAAACTTTGGCAGGAAGCTCTTCAGTCTCCCACTTGTGTCCCCACTTGGTTGCCTGCTGTGGCCGGAGGCTGCTGCTGTCTCCTGGGGAGATGGTTGCCACCTTCCTCCTCCTCCTGGTTGGTACCAGACAGAAGACTGGGGTAGTTCCTATGTCATATTTCCATCCTTCACAGGGATAACTCATGATGTGACTTCAACCTGGTTTCCATCGTGGAGAGGTGCTGCTGTGGAAACCTCATTACAGCCGATTTTGGAGCTGTATCCTGATGGAGAATAGAAAATGTCTGTACTACCCAAATAGCTTTTCCCCCCTCCTAAATTTTACAGCTCAGAGAATAAGAGAGATTCATAATGGAGATGAAAGTTGACATCTGGGTTCACTTTCCGTAGAGGATGTTCTCCATGGAGAACAGTGAGAGAAGCTGTTAACACCAGCTGCAGATTAGGGATGCAGCAGGGAATTATCCTGCCTGTGGAAATCAGTTTAGTTGGAAGGATCCTGTGGTGTTGGGCATTGCTGGGATAGAAACAGTGGAGAGAATTGGTTTTTTTTAAATTTTATTTTATCATAAATACATACGTATTTTCCTGGTAAGCATCAATAGATGTAAAGATAAGAGTTCCTCTCTATGTTCTAATACTATTTTTTGATAGAGTATTTAAAGTTATGTCATGTTTTACAGACTTATAAGAGGGATCCCTATCCCAGACAACTTGTGTTAAATAATCTGTGTAGCTGTGGGATAGGAGAGCAGAGAAGGAATGTGAATTTCTTGGACAAGTCTGGCTGATCTGCTTTTCCTTCCCCTTGAGAAAATAGAAACCATCATGCCCACATGCTTTGCATGCAAGAAAAAAAAAAAAAGAGATTCTTCAGCAAAGGTGACGTTTTCTGCTGGTTTGGTTGGGGAGATCCCTGCTTGTTTGGACTGTGGTGCCCACACATGGGAAGCTCTTACAGAGCCGCGTCTTCAACTCCAGCTTGACTTCACGCTGCCTCGACCACGGGCGCTGACCGCGGGAAGTATCTTCATCAGGAGCGATGTAGTTTAATGTGGTTGAAACCATGTTTTGCTATCAGTTTTTGCTTTCCGGGAATGTACTTAGGCTAGAATTAATCAGCATGACAATGTGGCGAAAACAATTTACCCCAAATATTTGATGATGTTTATGATTCCCAGCTGATACTCACAGTCCAAGTGCGATGTGAAGTTTGCCTCTAATGACAAGTCATGGCTAATTACATTGTTTCTCCAACCAGAGAACAGAAATGACATCACGTTCTAATTTGATTTAGAAATTCCAAATGGAATGTACTTTGAATTTGCAAAATTTCTGGTCTTGACGATGTGCAGGTCGCAAGTTACCCTGTCAAAATTTGCCAAAAACCTCCCAAACCTGCAAAATCCAATGCATGTTTTTACTTGTCATTATTTGTCAATAATGCTTCCAATGCCAAGGCAGGAAGGAAAAAAATACCAATTTTTGAAATAAATACTTCTATTTACTTGGTATAAGCAAGGAAGAGGACCTCAAAAAGGAAAAATGGTAATTAGGGTCCATGCTACAACCTGAAGTCTGGGGAAATTGGGTACCTGCGTGCCTGTACCTATTAAAAAAAAGAAAAAAAAAAAAATCCCTGCAAGAAGCCCTGCTGCTTTTATGTATTTGGAGTGGGCCATTTGGTTTGGTTTCCTTGGCATTTGTATCACAGGCTTCTTCAGAGAAATAAATTCACAAGTGTTTGCCTGTCATCACATGACAAGTTAGGGAGCCTAGATTGATGTAATCAGCAACAGACACACGTCAGAAAACTTAATGTGGTTCAGAAGAATACAATATTTTATTAATTCCTCATTTTGTGTGTGTCTCTGTGCGTGCGTTTGAAATGAGCCTCAGGGGGTTCTTAACTTCTGCCAAGAAATAAGAATAATTCGTACAAGTTGATGTTCAACGGCACCACAACTGGTGGAAAATACGAAGTTGGGTTGCCCTTAATGACAGATATCTTTATCAAGAGCTGCTTTTATTAAGAAGGTTAAAACTTGTGCATTTTAAAGGTATCGCTCTCTGTACGTCAGGACCCCCGTAGGAATTTATTGTTAAATACGTAGTAAAATATTTAGACTGGATTGTAGAACTATTTGAACAACGTGTGTGTGAGTATCAAATTTGCACACCTATTCAGGGGGTTTGTGGTAAGAGCGAATCTTTCTGAAAATCTTTAAAAGCCTGGGATATTTTTTTTATTTTGGGGTTCTGTTTGGGTGGAGTGTTTTTTTGTTAGTGTAATGCAATGTGCTGCAGATACAAATAATCATAACTCACGGTGAAAATAATCATTGAATGGTTTGGGTTGGAAGGGACCTTAAAGATCATCTGGTTCCAAGGATGACACCTGCTAGACCAGGTTGCTCAAGGCCCCGTCCAACCTGATCTTCAACACATCCAGGGATGGAGCATCTACAGCTTCCTTGGGCAACCTGTGCCAGTGTCTCACCACCCTCAGAGTGAAGAACTTCTTCCTTAGGTCTAGTCTAAATCTCCCCTCTTCTAGTTTGAACCCGTTACCCCTTGTCCTATCACGACAAGCCCTTAATAAAGCCCTTGGTGTGGGCTGGAAGCCGTAACGGGAGTCAAGACAAGCAGTCTCTTGAAGAACAACTTGTTAACCTTTGGGGTTTACTTTTAGTTGGATCTGGAAGTCTTACAGAGAATCACCAAGTTGTAGCTGAGGTTGAAGGTAACTTCAATGAGAAGATCAGTTAAAAGAGCATATTAAATGAGGCATCAGATTGTGGGAGCAATTCACATGAAAACGATGCAGTAGTTGTGAATCGCTTGTCCTGAGACACTGAGGATTGATGAGTGTCTTGTCCAGAGCACTCATCTAGCAGATGGTGCAGTGCTGAGCTTCTCTGTGCTCAAAAGCGGGGGGGGGGGGGAAATGCAGTTAAGATTTCACCAGCCAGAAGGAACTTCTTGCCGTTCAGCAGCGTGGCCTTCACCAGCACAGAAGTGTCCAGTAAGCTTTGTGTACCTTCTGCCTGGGAAATGGTTAGAAAGCTTTGGAAATCGTGAAGGAATAATCTTGCAGCAGAACCTGGTTAAGCTGCGTTGTAGACTAGATTGCTCCTCAGAGGAGCTTCTCAAGTCCAAGGGAAGCTGAGGAGGAGCCCCTCGTGAAGCCCAGGGTGTGTTGTGATCTGGGGCTGTCCTGTCTCTTCTGGGCATGCTGCTTTGGCGTCTTCATGGAAAGAAACGTGGCCAGTTGCTTGGAGTGCTAAATAACAGCGTAATTCGCTCAGAAACAAGGGAACTTGCTCTTTGTGCATTTTGCGGTAGCAGCAATTAACCATTTAGTGTCTCTGAGTTGCATGGTTCTTGTTTCTGTACTCCTTGACAGATGTTTTGAAACTCAATGTGTGAAGTTTGAAACAGAGCTAATGTGAGACATGGGCTCCTACAAGTGATTAACTGAGATTTTTTTTTCTTCATTTTGTTTTGCAGGTATTCCTTTGGTAAGTGAATAAAATGAGAAACAAATCTGCTGTAGTAATTTATCGATGCGTTTGTGGGTATGTAGCTTTTACATTACTCTCACTTGCTTTCTCTTTCTCTGTCAAATGTTTTAAGTTTCCATTGTGTCTATTTTCTGCCTTTCCCTGAGTGTCCTTCTGCCCGTGTGCCCGTAAGAAAGGACAACTGGTGTAAATTCTGTACGTTGAGATTAGAGGAGACCTGGTGAAAGGGTTGTGTGAGTACCAACAGCATCATTTGGAGGGTGATGTTAAAGATGAAAGTTAAATAAACTTGAGGCAACCCCAGGACATCCCCTGGGAGGAAACCCATTCATCCCAAATTCCAGTTCCCTTTCAACTGTTGATTTGTGTGAACGCCAAGAACCTCTAACTCGTATCATCTGCTTTTCCACTGGAAATATTAGGAAAACTGCTTGTATACTTCTGATTTTCTGGGAAGTACTGCCACGGCATAATACCTTAAACCAGCCTGTTTGGTTGTGTCTTCTCATGCTTTCAGCCTGGTGCTCGTGCTGTTGGATAGGCTGGTGGAGGAGAGTTTGTCATTGTGTGGATGAAAGGTGGATTTGTATTCCCAGGTTGTCACTAGCCAGTCACAAATAGAAATTTGGTTATTCTGATATAAGGCACAAGAACAGTTGAAGTCTATTCGTGTCTATGTATTGTGGAGGCTTGCAAAGCCTCCAAGCCTTTCAAGGTCAGGCTTGATGGGACTCTGAGAAACCTGACCTAGTTGGAGATGTCCTTGCTGACTGCAAGGTGGTTGGACTAGACGGCCTTTGAAGGTCCCTTCCAACCCAAACCATTCTATGATTCTAGGAAAAGTGATGACCAAGGATGCCTTCTCTTCTTCAGGGAATTGCATCTCTCTCCTTGTTTATTGATTGTTTTAATTGTTTTATGTAAACAAACTGTTTCAGTGTGATCATTGAGATGATGATGCTTCACCAAGTGGAGAAGCAGAGGGGTATGGAGACCTGTTTCCACTCCTGTGGTTTAGAAAACGCTTTCCTTTTGGATATGGGTATTTTAACCAGCTGGGCTTCACCCTACGAATCCAGATTTGTTGGGTTTGTGAGGACACCCGTCTTAGATTTAACTCAAGTTACTCATCTTCTTGCTGTGTTTTCTGCCCTTGCTGATAGGTGTAGGAAAACCGCTTTTAGCGGGTGGTGTTTTATCTTTCTTTGGCCTTTCTTTATGTCCCAACTGGATAGCCACCCTATGAGGCTTACTGAAGTCCTTTGTACGCAGTAGGGACTCTCCCTTCCTTGTTCTTGGCTTGAGGGCTACTTCTGAATAAGATGAATGAGATGTAAATCTTGAGTTACTTTTGTTAGAATACAGGAAAACCACAATATTTTTGTTATAATATAGCTGAAACAACAGCATTGTCATCCATTGCTGTAGAAGTACATTAAATATTGCTGAGCTCTGGAAGCCTTATTCTTTGGTGATGTCTACTTCAAAGCAAGATCTTAACAACAACAAAAAAATCCTGGAGAGATCTTTGTAAATGCTGACTGTTTCCTATTCCCCTCCAGGAAGTGTGCTGCTTTTTGATGCATCTTAGGATGGATTTTGGTAGCCTCTATTAAAACTCCAGGCTGTCCCTATGAATTTTAAAGAACTCCAAGAGTCTGGAAATAACAACAAGCTGTTAGGCCAAATGGGATCAATGGGTATCGCCACAGGTTGTGCTCTTTGCTCTTACTCCTGTCAGGTACTGGTTATTAAAAACATTCCTCACTTCAGGGAATGAGCAGCAGAGCAGCCGTGCGGGAGCTTTTGTAGTGCAAGGCACCGGCCACGTAGGACTATTTATCTTCGGAAGGTGAAGAGGTGCTCCACAATGCAAATCCTGGAGCGGGCGTCAGCGCTGTTCTGAAATTAGCCGAGCTATAATAACTTCTTGGCTTTATTTATTGTTATTCCGGTATAAATTTGGCTCTAGATATAGCGTGGTGTGTTTCAGGGGGCATGCAGCGGGTTTTTTGTTGGGTCCATCTCCACAGCTCTGGTGTGGGAGCCTCCTGGCCAGGAGATGGAAGCACCCAACTTGATGGCCCTTTTTCTTCCCTGCTTTTGGCAGTGCGGAGCTCCGGTTGCTGTGCCTGGACTGTATTCTGGTGGGCCTGCTCGTTGGCCAGAGGATTGCTTTGGTTCTTCCTAGCTGAGCTGAGGCTCCCAGGAGCCTCGGGGATGGATGGATGGATGGATAGATGTGCTGCCTGTCCTCAGTGGAGCACACCTGCAAGGCCCCAAGGCAGGTTGCTCCTGGAGAGCTGAGCTTTCATGACAACTTCATCCTCAGCCTGAATCTTCTCCTTGAGCTTTGGTGTACCAAGGGCTTTCCTCCATGGTCCTCTGTATTCAAACCCCTTTGGTGACCACGAGCCAGCTGGCCTTACTCAGCACCCTTGGTCCTGGTTCAGCTCCAGAAATGGCAGGTCTCCTCTCTGGGAAGGTTGCAGCTGTGGTGGCGTGACTAGAAAGAACCAGCAAGGTCAACTTGCTATTTTATCCTTCTTTACAATTGAGGATGCTTTTCTACTGCCTTAAAATGAGACCAAAGCTGCTTCAGCAGACTTGGGGCGTTGCCAGCTTTGCTGTTTCTGACCCTTTCTGAGCAAGGATGTGTTCTCCTAGAGCAGTAGTTCCTGATGATGCTTCTGTCTGAGATACACCCAAAGACATTTGTGTGGGTTATTTGTTTTTTTTTTTATTCCAGTGGAAGCCTGATTTAATATAGCGACTTATCTCTGTTCTAACAGAGGCTTGGAAAAAGGTGATGCTCTTTTACTGTCTTTCTTGTCCTCTTTCTTCTGTTCTGCCTCCTTACCGTGTTAGGTAGCCCCAGATATCCAGAAGGCAGTTTGATGGCCCTAAGTCTGTCCTCAGATACTGGTCAGCGGGGAGCTAAGCAGAGCTGCAGAAAAGCTGCAAAGACCGTGTGAGTTGTAATGAACACCACGTCTCTCTGTAGAGTAAAAATCCAGGTGTGATGTGGGAAAATGATGTAACTGCCCGGGGAGATTCTGACTCCACATCGTCACCTCCGTGGCTGTCGGATACCTCTCGGAGCAAGGATCTGGATTCCCAGCAAAGAACAGGCAGAAAGGACAGAAATGTGTCTGTTTTGCCTTTTGGCTATCGATGGGATCATTAAACAGAAAGGATTGAGGAGCAGCTGATCTTATTTGACTCTCGATGCACAAAAGTGTCCGCTTTGGAGCCAAAGCAAATGTTGCCTTGGGGATGGTTCCAGGGAGCTTTGCTCCTGCACTCTTTGCAGGCCAACCGTGCAGCTAGAATGAGACACGTTTTAAAAGTGAAGAGCTTTTTTTTTTTACCTCTTACAGTAAACTTGTTAATTTTGATACGGAGAGAAGACGGTCACTGAAGGCTGAACTAAGCTCCTAGTTTATTTTAATTATCTATGAACAATATAAGCAAATAACTTAGTTCATACCCGTGCCTCGCTCCAAATTTTCTATTGCATCTATTATCTCAGAATTTAAGATGAAGTGTGTTTTGATTAGGAGTAGAATAAAAAGTTGAGAGCCGAGTGTACGTAATTCTCCATCACTTGTTAAACCCTCACTCTTTCCTTCAACGCAAATTGTTCCAAGGAGGATTTTCTTTTAAAAGGTCTTCAGGGATCTTGAATTTTAGATGTGCACTGACATAAAATTAAACGTTAGAGTGCACAGCTGGGGTTCTGGCTTTTGCCGTGTTAGATTGAGATGTTTCTCCTTCATGAGTGTGTGTTCCCAAGGAAGGGGCGAAGTTTTTGTGTTGGTGGAACTGTAGTAACGAGCAGTGCTCAGAGGAAAATGAGAAGAAGTTGAAATGACTGAGCTCAAACTTCACCAGTGCTGGTCCAAAGCTTCGTTTAGAAGCGTACTGAGCTGAGGATGTGCCCGGAGCTGAGCCATGGGTTCCTGCAGACCCATCTGCAACGTCTGCCTGGTGGGTGTGAGGTTGCCCAAGCGCAAGAGAAGCCGCTGGCGGAGGGTTGCCGCTTGGCGTGGCAGCGCAGAAGTACGGTGCTTGCACCCGCTGGCACTTGTCGCTCCCGCAGCTCGCTGTACAGACGGCACGTGGGAGAGACCCTGGCAGCGGGACGTGGAGGATGGCTCGCTCTGCGTTATTCCCGGAGAACTTTGTTCTGTTCCCAGCTGGAGACGGTGGCACGAGCGTCCCAGCAAGCCCCCTGGGAATCGCTGCGGGGTCGAACACCCAGATGGCCACAGGCTGCTATTTATTCATCCTCCCCCCCAAGCCGAGGTGGGAGGGACGGGGCCGCTTACCGACCGTTCCTGTTCCTGGCTAATATTGTGATCTGCTGTTCCTATTTCTCGTGTAAGAGTGGGAAACTTTTCTCTCTGTCTTATTAAATCTATTTTTCAAGCTGTCACTTAACCAGGTCTAGTGACAGAGTCGGATGTTTATGTGGCCCTGGACACTTGAACTCTGGTGTTTTCAATCACAACAGCACCTTTTGCCAGCCGTTGTGAATTAAATACTCCTCGTGACCTTTTACCCTCGCCGCTCTTAAATTCATGCTTTAAAAACAGCTTAATGAGGGGTTTACTGGCCCAATTGGAAGTTTTTATTAAAACCTATTAGTGTGCTAGAGTAGCCTGCCTGAAGGAAACGATTAGCCCAAAGCAACTAAACTCGGAGCTGGCCCCTAGCCACACCAGGTTTGCTCTAAACTGTTTCCAGACCCACGTTAACCCTAACACTGCAGCTTGCATGGTATTCATATCCTCCACTTTAATTTATAGCTTGTCTGATTCTCTCCCCAGCCTTCCTCCATGTTCACGAAAGCATTTTGTTTTAATGTAATTAGACCTGCGTTAAAGGGCAACATGCCTTCATTCAGGCCTGACTCGTTTGAGATCCTCAATTAAGTGGAATTGTTCACAGAATCACAGAATCATTATGGTTGGAAAGGACCTCCAGGGTCATCAAGTCCAACCTTTCTCCTAGCATCT
>JAVSBS010026960.1:58224-73262 GCA_033124195.1 Coracias cyanogaster | reverse complement strand
TGAAAAAAGTGCAGTAAGTTGCTTCTTTCAGTGCTGGAGTATTGGTATCAGAATGAGGTCATAAACTCTCTCAAATGCATAGTTTTCACCAGCAGGTAAATTTAAGAGTTACACTGTAGCTGTGATGATTTTTAGTATTCACACATACTATGTATTCTTTGAGCGACTTGAAAGTTTATTTTTTAATATTTTTCTCACAGAGTGTTATGAACAGGATGCATGTCATCAGTATTCCCTATGCATTAATGAAGGTTAATCCACTTTCCTGGATACAGAAAGTCTGCTCATACAAAGGTAACCTTAAAGTATTTTTACTTAACTCACCTCTTTTTGGATGATTAAAAAAAAGAAAAATTGTTTGTATGAAATGTCTGCTCCAGCTGAGACCACTGCTGGTTTATCCAGCTGACTTTCTTTGCCTCAGCTTTAGAAGTTGGGTACTCCTTTTCAGTATGATATGAGTTGATTAATTGATGATTGGCTTTAAAGAAGTTATTTCAATATTTGAATTTCTAGTAAATATATAAATTCAATAATCAAGTCCATCTGGAGTCACTGAGTATACACATCATAGTAGTTAAATATTTGGCATTTGTATTTGTTTTCTATGTTTGTAATTTGTTTCATAAATTTACATAAATACTCAAAAATATTTCTGTAATTGTATAATTGGTCTATATTTGTTCTACACACACCCCATTTTTTTTTTTTTTTCAGCCCGTGTAGCAGTAGTAAAATCACGTGATATGCACTGGTCACTTTTGGCTCAGAGGGATCAGAGGGATGTCAGTCTGAGCTCTTTACGAATGTTAATAGTGGCAGATGGAGCTAATCCATGTGAGTATGGTTGCATTTTCTGAGTGCCAGTCCCAGGTGAACTAAGCACACTGTAAGTCACAGAACTCTGGATCTGCACTGTAGTAGCTCAGCAGCACTGGCTATAGTTCATCTTAAGCAAAATAGAGACATAGATAGGAAAAACATTGAAGGATTTATTGGTTTTGAATGAAGCTTTTAAACTTTCAAGTAAATCATCATGCCAGTTTCAAAGTAGTTCCTCATGTATTGCATGTAGGCATAAAATCTTTGAGCTGCAAAGTGTCTTGATTCTGTACATGCCCCTAGAGCTTGTCTCAGTCATGTGCAGGGACATAAAAATGGGAGCAGTCAAAGCCTTAATTTAAACCCATGAAAACTATTAACTAAATTTGCAGTAGGTTCTTGCCTAAGGTTCCTGTCAGCCTCATGAAGTTCAACAAGGCCAAGTGCAAGGTCCTGCACCTGGGTCACGGCAATCCCAAGCACAAACACAGGCTGGGCAATGAATGGTTCGAGAGCAGCCCTGAAGAAAAGACTTGGGGGTTCTGGCTGATTAAAAGCTCAATGTGAGCCAGCCGGTGTGTGAGGGCAGCCCAGAAAGCCAACTGTATCCTGGGCTGCATCAAAAGAAGTGTGGCCAGCAGGTTGAAGGAAGTGATTCTGCCCCTCTACTCCATTCTCATGACACCCCACTTGGAGTACCGTGTCTAGCTCTGGAGCACCCGGCACAAGAAGGACATGATGCTGTTAGAGAGGGTCCAGAGGAGAGCTACAAAGATGAGAGGGCTGGAACACCTCTCCTATGAATCTTCTCGAGGCTGAGAGAATTGGGCTTGTTCAGCCTGGAGAAGATAAGGCTCTGGGGAGACCTTATTGCAGCCTTCTAGTATCTGAAGGAGGCCTACAAGAAGGCTGGAGAGGGACGTTTTACAGAGGTCTGTACTGATAGGGCAAGGGGTAATAGGTTCAAACTGGAAGAGGGTAGATTTAGACTGGAAATTAGAAGGAAATTCTTCTCTCTGAGGATGGTGGGGCACTGGAACAGGTTGCTGAGGGGGGCTGTGGATGCTCCATCACTGGAAGTGTTCAAGAACAGGTTGGATGGGGCCTTGAGCAACCTGGTATAGTGGGAGGTGTCCCTGCCATGGCAGGGGGGGTTGGAACTAGATGATCTTTGAGGTTCCTTCCAACCCTGACCATTCTATAATTCTATGATTCTGTCAGTCACCTGGTGGTAGTTTACAGTAATTTGTGAAAGCATCTGGGAGGGTTTTCTTTGCAACAGACAATAATACACCTTAGTTGCTTAATTTTGCTGTTCTCCTACACCAGAAAATCAATAGTATTTTGGATTGTTTGGAGTTGCATGATGAGAGGTTAGCAAGTTATGATGGCAGAAGATGAAAGCTTGAAATGGTTTTGCTAAGATTATATTTGTTGTGAACGCTGGTTTTGGAGCTGATGTTTAGAAAGGCTGTTCATTCTATAGTAAAATACTATTTGTATGCTAGTGATGCCACTTCTTCACTGTTTGCACTTCTTAGCTATATTTAGCTATGTACATTCTTTTTGGTTTTTTTAGCTTCATCTTTTCATTAGTGATGTGTTCTTATATGAATCAGCATGAAATTATACCTAGGATGTAGTATAATTAGTGAAGTTTGCTGGTTTGCGCTATGTGCTGGCTACAACTGTAAAATACAAAGCTGTAGGTGATGAGGTATCCTGCATTTTGGAGTGCTAAAAAACAGGTAGAGTTCTGAACTGAAGTGAAGATATGTCAGAAGCATTTGATGTTAATTTCTAAATGCTTTGGTTCTGGGACCTCTATAAGAAACACTCATATGGAAGCTATATAGGAAACTAACACATACAGTTACTTTTAGTGCCATAATACTCTGATCGCTCAAGGACTTGCCATGACTGTTAAAGTATTACAGAGTGCTGCCAGAAAAAGTATGCAGTTTTGAATTTCATTCAGTGTATTAGTTGTTAACCACTAGGAGTTTTTTCTCCAAAACTAACATCTAACAATAAGATGGAATCTTTTAGGTAGTTTAAAAGTATATTGGTTTTGTACATGCATGCAAAAATGCTTGTGTAGCAGAGCTGAGAGTAAGTATAGTGAAATCCTGCAGCTCAAGCTTTCCTGCCCTTGGCAAAATGTTTCCACCTGTGTGATTGTTCTTTTTAGGGTCAATATCTTCCTGTGATGCATTCCTGAATGTATTTCAGTCCAGAGGTTTGAGACCAGAAGTAATCTGTCCCTGTGCAAGTTCTTCAGAGGCACTAACTGTTGCTATTCGCAGGTAATTCTCTTTTCTGAGAAGTGAACTGAAGCATTTCTTGACTATTGAAACGTAACTTGTGCTAAAATTGTAGTCATAAAAGACCATTACCCACATAAAGAGGCACAAAGACCTAGACACAGGAAGTCTGGGACTCGCAAGTATCTCCTTCACTGAAGGATGGGCGAGTTTGGGTTTTTTTCTTTAAAAAGTTTAACATTTTCTAAAAGTAGTCAGCCAATAGAGTTCTTTTTACCACTTGGGAAAGCAAGGTCTCGTCCGCACTTATGTTGCTGGAATACCTTTATAAAATGCCCCAAAAATCAAGACTGTTACTTACTTGGGAGGAGAAGGATGCTGAATCTTCAAGTAGTTGCTTATATGCAATGTCTTGTAAACAAGAGGCTAAGGAAAGAAAAAAAAAGGTCTGAATAATAATACTGAATTTCTGGAGGTAGCGAAGGATGCTCTTAAAGAAGGAAATACTTTTTATTTTAATAGATGTATGGATGCAGTATACTAGAATTTTTGACAGTAGTTTTGATTAAAACATGCTTTTTCAAAAAATCAGTTTCAAGAAAACTTGAAACAAAGAAGTTTCTCTGGTGGGAGAACTGATGTTTCCCAAGTTTAAAGAAAAATGCACTTAAAGAGCTTTTTTCTTTTACAACAGCCCTGGAATCTTTTGCTGTTACATCCTGAAAGTAACCACAAAATGGAATTGTTGGTTCTCAATTAATTCTGCCCTGAGTAAGAACTGTAAAGCCCTCCAAACACCTCCTAATTTTTCCTGGTGTTTAGAATATTTAGCCTTTGAATCCTTGTCCTTGACACTTATTTGCCCATGATAGAATTAAATCCTCTCTGTAACATTTTAGAGTGGGAGGAAGCTATGTGATGTTTTGTTCCAGCTCTTTTTTCATCTAGTTAAAATATATTACTAGTCTTGAGCTCTTGTTTGTTTAAAATGAGAAACTATTATTTCTCTGAACCTTAACAAGGCTGAGAGACTTGCACAATGTTTTTTATAACCATATTGCTATTAGTCTGTTGATTTATATCTGATTTGCCTTCCTGTTTTTCAGACCTCCAGAACTGGGTGGGCCTCCTCCAGGAAAAGCAGTGTTATCTATGAATTGTCTGAGTTTCAGTGTGATAAGAGTGGATACAGAAGAGAAGTTGTCAGTGTTAACTGTACAGGATGTTGGTCAGGTTATGCCTGGAGGTAAGAAAGTATTTTGTGTAGGTTTAAACATACTCCACATAAGTTATCTTTACATATGGTGATGAAATAAATAAAAATGTCAAATGATATACACCTTTAAGCTAGTATGACTTACATTTTGACACATTACCTAAACACATGACAGTTAAGTACTATCTCAACTAGATTATTCAGTGTTTTCAGTAGAGATTAATCCACGATAAATTTGAATGACCATAGGTGTTGGTATGTGCAGGTGCTTATGGCTGGTCTGCAGAGTTTATTATTCACTTGTTAGCATTAGTGCTGACTGACATAAAGCTATGTGATAATAAGTACAGCAGAACAAAACAAAATGTGAAGTATAATAAGAAATACTGTCTTTAATCCAGGAGCGATGGTCCACATATTAGAATAGAATACATTGTTTCAGATGGAAGGGACAATGATCATCCAGTCCAACTGTCTGGCCACTTCAGGGCTGACCAAAAGTGAAAGCATGTTATTAAGGGCATTGTCCAGATGCCTCTTAAACACTGACAGGCTTGGGACATCGACCATCTCTCTAGGAAGCCTATTACAGTGTTTGACTACATTATTGGTAAAGAAATGCTTCCTGCCATCCAGTCTAAACCTTTCCTAGCACAGCTTTGAACTGTTCCCATGTGTCCCATCACTGGATACCAGGAAGAAGAGATCCACACCTCCATGTCCACTTCCCCTACTCAAAACCCCTGCAAAGGTAATGGAACAACTAATGCTGAAAAACATTTTCTCATGCACATGGAAGACAAGCAAGTCATCAGGAGTAGTCAGCATGGATTCACCAAGAAGCCATGCTTGACCAACCTGATCACCTTCTAAGATGAAGTGGCTGGCTTGGTAGAGAAGGAGAGAGCAGTGAATATTGTCTATCTTGACTTTCATCGAGTCAGACACTGCATCCTGTTAGATCCTCACAGAGAAGCTGATGAAGTATGAGCTGGATGAGCAGACAGGGCGATGGACTGAAAATTGGCTGAATGATCAGACCCAGAGGGTGGTGATCAGTGGCCCAAAGTCTAGTTGGAGACCAGTAACTAGCTGTGTAGCTCAGGGCTCAATAGTGGCTCCATTTGTGTTCAGCATCTTCATTAATGATCTGGATGATGGGGCAGTGTATCCTCAGCAAGTTTGCAGATGACACAAAGCTGGGAGAAATGGCTGATATAAGCAGCGGGTTGCACTGCCATCCAGAAGGGACCTCGACAGATTGAGGGGATGGTCTGACAGGAACCTCATGATGTTCAACAAGGAGAAATGCAGAGTCCTGCCCCCTGGGCATAAATAGCCCCATGCACCAGGACATGATGGGAACCAACTGTCTGGAGAGCAACTGTCCTGGTTCGGACAGGACAGGGTCAATTTGGTGCAGCCAGGCTATTCTATACCATGCTGACATCCTGCCCTGGGGCCAGTTCCAGTTCCGGGGAGTGGGGGGAGGGGGGCGACTTGTGGTGTGCGACCGATCCGCTCAGGAGCATCTCTTTGTCTATGCGGTATTGCTTATTTGTACATTTCTTTTTCTCGCTGTTATTGATGTTGTTGCCATGATTGCTTCTTATGTGTCACTGTATTAAAGTCTCCTTATCTCAACTCAAAAAGGCATTTTGAAACTATTCTCTGTTTGCAGTGGGGGAGGGGAGTGGTAATGACCACGTGGCAGCCGCATGGTCCAGGTGCCTGCACAGACAGAGCCCCATCGCGGCTTTACTAAACTACCACAGCAACTTTGCAGAAAGGGCCCTGGGGTTTATGGCAGCCTCCAAGTTGAACATGAGCCAGCTATGTGCCCTTGTGACAAAGAAGGCTAATGGTGTACTGGGCTGCATTAGAAGAAGTCTTGTCAGCAGGTCAAGAGAGGCAGCTCTTCCCCTCTGCTTCGCACTGGTGAGGCCACAACTCGGGTACTGTGTCCATTTCTAGGCACCCCAGTACAAGAGAGAGACAGAGTTACTGAAGTGAGTCCAGTGAATGGTCACTAAGATGCCTAAAGGACTGGAGCATCTCGGCGTATGAGGAGGAGCTGGGACTCATCAGCCTGGAAAAGAGAAGGCCTGGAGATGGGAGAAATCTCATCAATGTGTACAAATATCAGGAGGGAGGTTGTAGAAAAGAGTG
Source organism: Coracias cyanogaster (assembly GCA_033124195.1). Classification (NCBI taxonomy): domain Eukaryota; kingdom Metazoa; phylum Chordata; class Aves; order Coraciiformes; family Coraciidae; genus Coracias; species Coracias cyanogaster. The sequence goes on along the minus strand of JAVSBS010026960.1, from coordinate 66,791 downwards.
AGTCAGGCTCTTTCCAGTGGTGTCCCCATGACAGAACATGAGTCATGAAATCATCCCTCTGAACAGAAGGAAAAACTTTTTCTATGAAACTGTGAATGGTGACTGCACACTGGAATGGATCGTCCAGAAGAGCTTGTGAATCTCCATCCCTGGAGATACTGCAAAGCTGTCTGGATGTGATCCTGGGAAACTCTAGGTGGCCCTGCTTGAGCTGAGGAATTGGACCACATGACCTCTAGAGGTCCCTTCCAACCTCAGCCATTCTGAGAGTCCCAGCCTTTGGATAGCCCGACAAACTGGTCAGTCCTGGATTAACCTCACTTTCTCAATGACATCTTTTTGCAACACTGTGCTTCCTAAAGTAGGTAGATATAGGTATTGTCTCCCAGCCTATCAAGTGGATTGAAGCAGAGAGACTTTGTCTCTTCCCTGTTCTTCTCTTTTGAGTCTAGGCTGCTGAGTCATACATTATTTGGAGAGGAGAGCACTCAGAAGAAGATTAATAAAGTTAGGGCATCAAACTAGACATAAGAACGCAGGCAGTGACAGGGATCTGTGTCCTGAAAGAGCACATAGTGCGCTCTACTCCAGAAGTGAAGATTACAAGATTTAGGTTGGTAATGTAACATTCTCAGGTGCTATCTGCCTGAGGGTAACACTAGCTTCAGGCCCTGTCCTTATCTGGTCTGAGTGTACTTGGAAACGATGAGAGAGATTTTTTTTTTAAAATTTTCCTTACCCCTTCCGGTTTACTATGTACTGACCAAAAACCTGATTTGTTCTGTTCATGTCCTTGGCACCTATGACTTTGCTATTCTCAGTCCTATTATAAATCTCATGCCTTGCTGAGCTGTGGTTCCAAGGCCCTCCTCTCTGTAGAGTGTTTACTCATGTGCCATCTAGTGCTACTTCAGCAACCACCTTTTCTTTACACATCAAAGCCCTCATTATGAGTAAGAGGAGGCAGACACTTTTCCATTCTGCCAATACAAATTTCAGGCATTGTGTAGCAAGTGGCATTGATCTTCATTCATTTTCCTCATTACTCCCAGAAGCACTTTTGTCCTGGTTCAGCCAGGACAGGGTTGATTTGGTGAGTGGCCAGGCTATTCCATATCATGCTGACGTCATGCCCCAAGGGCCAGTTCTGTATTCTTTGGTTCTACTCATGTTCCTGGGTCCCAGCAGCTGGCAGCTCGGCTCCGTTCAGCTCCGTCCATTTATCTGCACGGTACCACTTGTTTTGTACATTGCTTTTCTCACTGTTGTCATTGCTGTTGTTACCGTGATTGTTTCTTGTGTGTTATTGTATTAAAGTCTCCTTATCTCAACTCAAAAAGGCATTCTCAGGCACTCCTGCTGCTGCCCTTTGTCCGAAGTGGCGGTGGCAGTGGTAGCGGCCACGTGGCTCAGCTCCTGACTGGGACTGAACCACCACAACTTTTTGGCGCCCAACATGGAGCTGGAGGGTTGAGATAAGGACAGAATCTGATCAGAGCGTGTTGAAATAACTCCTGTTAGATGCAATTTTCTCTTTATATATATATATAGTTTGAATAAGAGCATGTTCACAATGCTGGCTAGTCTGTTTGCCTAGTGGTCCTGCATCAACACTTACATCCTCTATGTGTTACCAGTGATGATGTTTATAATCTGTGGGAAATGCATCAAGGGTCTCATTGTACTTTACTGGATACTGATGACTTATGATATGATTGTGTCACTGCCTGGGGGGGTGAACTAGTACCTGCATGTGGCCTGGGTGTTTGTTAATGGTCCAAGGCTGGATAGTTATGAGTGGCAGGGTGTGTGGGAGAGCATGGGCAAGTGCCTGGGCCAGTGGTCACCCCCAGTGTTTTGGAATTTCACTCCTGAGCAAGTGCAGAGTCCTGATAAACTGGTAAAGCACTTAGAGAAGGTGTGCTGTCACCCTGGCAACTCTAGGGAGACACAAATTACTGCAATGTGCTGGGGACTTGTCCATGCCTACTGTGTCCTGCTCAGCACTATCCAGTGCCCTCAAGGAGAATAAGAGGTCTCTGAACTTGAAAACAAACTAACTGATAGTGCATTTGAGCCAGAGAAACAACCTGTGCCAGTATCAGTCGCCCCTGTACAGAAAAAGAAATACACCAAAAAATCAGTTTGTATAGTGAAGGATGAGGATGAACCAGGGCCATCACAAGAACAGGGGGAAGAGCCAGAGGTGGTCACCTGATCCCTGTCTTTGAGTGAGCTGCGAGACACACAGAAGGACTATAGCCATCTCCCAGGTGAGTGCATTGTCACTTGGCTGCTCTGATGCTGTGATGGTGGAGCTGGTGGTTTGGACCTAGAAGGGAAGGACGCCAAGCAACTGGGATCCTTGTCTAGGGAAGCAGGCGTTGACAAGGGAAGTGGGAAGCAGGCACAGACCCTCAGCCTTTGGAGGTGACTCCTTTCAAGTGTGAGGGAAAGGTATCCCTTCAAGGATGACATCATGGGTCAGCTGAGCAAGTGGACCACCATGGAGAAAGGTATTCAGCACCTGAAGGAATTAGCTGTACTGGAGATGATTTATGGTGATCTGAATGATGAGCAGTCACCCATGGATCCAGACCAAGCTCAATGTACACCACCCATGTGGCGGAAATTCCTGTGAAGTGCACAACCATCATATGCCAATTCATTGGCAGTAGTGTCCTGGAGAGATGGCCAGGGACAAACGGTGGATGAAATGGCTGGCCAGTTCAGGCAGTATGAAGGAAGCATCTCCTCCCCTCTAAACACCTGTGTTTCAGCTGTCAAGGAGTTGTCTTGAGAGGTCCAGCAGATCAAAGAGGACATGTCCCACTCTCCACCTGTACAAGCCTACATCTCAGCTATTAGGAGCAGACGCTTCCCTGTTCAAGAGGAAGACCATGGAAGGTACACACCACGGGGCACCCTGTGGCTTTACCTACATGACCATGGAGAAGACATGAGAAAGTGGCATGGGAAACCCACTTCAACCCTAGCTGTATGGGTACGTGAGTTGCAAGAGAAGACAACCATGAAAGGGGAGTCCTCCAAGAAAAATGTCGCCCCAGTTTCCAGTGGGAAATCTCCCAGACAGGAGAGAAGGGCTAATCTGACATCTGACCCTCTTGAGGGGACCACTAAGTCGTTCTTATGCAACATCTGTGATTCCAGTCAGGATTAGAGGAGCCCTGCCTCTGGCCAGGTGGAGGAGAAGGATAACTGGATTTACTGGACTGTGTGGACCTGATGGCCTGGCACATCAGAGCCACAAAAATATAAAGCTCTAGTAGACACTGGCACACAGTGCACCCTGTTGCCATCCACCTACGGATGGGGCAAACCCATTTGTATCTCTGGGGTGACAGGGGGATCCCAACAGCTGACCCTACTGGAAGCTGAAGTAAGTCTAACAGGGAAGAACTGGCATAAACACCCCATTGTGACTGGCTCAGATGCCCCATGCAACAAGGGGTACCTCAAGGACTCAAAAGGCACGTGGGTTTGCCTTTGCCTGAGGCAGGACTGACCCAGACCATTTTTCCCCAAAACATCCTGCATGTGTATTACAGGGACTTTATCCCTGTCTATGGTAAATCCCTGTTTCTGTCAGCACCTAAGCCACAAAGAAGATGCAGAGAATCCACTTTCAGAGAGCATCTAGCTTGTTCATACTCCTTTCCCTGTTTCATAATGTGCTTTAGGAATCTGAAATCTGAATCTCAAGTCCCGGTCAAACTACAAGGACCAGTGCCATTTTGAAGCCCATAGCTACTATAAACTAATGTTGATACCCCAAACTTTATAAGGCAGAAGAAACTCAGAATGCAAACCAGCAAAGAACAGAGAATCAACCCTCTCTTGAACAGCTGCCTCACATCTGACAGACTGTGAACTGTTATTATCATCTAAACAGAGAAGTCTAAAGGATACATGACTGGGCTTTCAATACAATTTGAAGGTAACAGCTAGACCAGCTAAATGAACAGGTATTTGCTAAATATTATCGTTTTAATTGACATCTCTAAGTAAATAGAAGCCTGTACACTCAGTTTAAATGTAAAGCATTTCAATGTGTTTTCTTCATCTGACCTAACTTGTTCTCTATAATGAAATAGAAGTAAAAAAACCAAACTTGTCTGTATAGTATGTAGGCATACAGTCACAGCTAAACAAAATGTCAGACAAATAGAGCACTAAAACTGCTAAAACTTGAAATATCCAGAAACAATATATGTGACGCCTGTTGCATATTACTAGAAGCACAAGAACAACATGCTGTAGCCCAGTGGTGAAATACAATTATCATTCTTCATTTCATTTTTCTAAATTGCTTCAGGGAAAAAATATTTTTAAAACAAAGTTATTGTTTCTCCCTTAGGTCCTTTCCCTTTGTTTAACATTAGTTTGGACCTGCTGCACACAGAAATCTGCTATCAATCTTCACTATAGTGAATTATTTCCATGGTGGAAGAGACTGTCTTTCTCCTTCCCTCCCAAATCTTCCAAAACCAGAAGGTTCGTGCTCTCCATTTTAGGACCAAAAAAACTACCTGAATTTCTGGACATTCAGTATTACATAGATTGAGAAAAAAATTCACATTTACATTTTGGCTTACCAGTACTTCTACTTTGTTTCACGATAAAGTGACTTGGGGAAGCAGCAGGGGGCAGGATTAAAAAAATAATAATTTAAAAAATCACATTTACATTTGAAATCTAGCTTTTTCAATACTTCTGATTTCTTAACTTTAAAAAAAAAATATTGATGTTTTTCTAGTCTTTTGGGTGTTTACCAATTGTCCTGGTTCAGCTAGGATAGAGTTAATTTTCACCAGGAGTTGAGAGGGAGCCACAGCCAGGATAGATACCTGAACCAGCCAATGGGCTATTCAATACCATTCTGACCTCATGCCTGTGCAGGGGGCTGGGGTTTGTTTTGATCCAGTCCGTACATCTTATATCACTTGTTTTGTACATTGTCTACTCACTGTTATTGTTACTGTTGTTCTCCTGACTGTTCCTTTTGCATTGCTGTATTAAATTCTCCTTATCCCAACCCGCAGAGTTTGTATTTTCCATCCTCTCCCCTCCCCACCCAGGGGTCGGGGGATGGTGGCCGCGTGGTGCTTGGTTCCAGCTGGGGCTAAGCCACCACACCAATAGAGTCACCTTGAAATCCACAACCTGATGTTGTGTAGGGTAAATACATGCAGATTAGAAAGCATGCACCAGAAGTATGATCCCTTTGAAATTCTGCTTTTGAATCCAGTAAAATTGAGCCTTAGTTTCTTGATAAATCAAGCATTTTACCAAGAATAATGCATATTCAGATCTCATGAACAACTGGTCTGGTTTAAATGAAATATGTGTAGCATACATACCTGGTCTGTGGATTGTACATTTTAAGGCTATTTACAGATATCTTCTTTTGAAGGCTTCTATGTTTAGCCCTGCTTTGGGATTTTTAATTCAATTTTATCCCAACCACATAGGCAGTTCTCTACTAACCTAGGTGGGTGTGTGCCATGAGATCTGCAAGCACAGTGGCAGCAGTGGTAGCAGTAGCAGTATTGGAAGCAGCCGCAGGTTTCCCTCCTGGATGAGATGAGGTGGAAGATGCAGAGGATGAGGTGGAGGAGCCCTGAATAACCCGATTAAGCCAGGGGTCTACGTTGGAATGGCTCTGGAACAGAGTGGAGGAGATCCGCCCTTGCCGACGTAACGAGCCCTCATCTTCTGATGCTGACGATGTGTCTGTGATTAAAATAATGATGACAGGCATGTAATGTGGGAATGACCCAACAGACAGGAACATGAAGTTTTACCATGTTCTTCACGTAGTGTTCTCATGTGCTACACATGAGATGCATGTATTAAGCAAATGGTATATTCACACACACAAATTCTGATCATTGCAATTTTTTAGGTTAATGCAACAATTTCTACACATTATAGCTAGAACACCTCCTGCATTTGGAATGACGTAAGACTCAAAAAAGGTTTCTACCTAGAGTACCTAGTGCATTCACTAACCATTCTCAGTGAATGTAGAATACCTAGAACAGGTATAGAATATCTAGAATATTTATGTTCTGAACAACTAAATTGGATCTCATCCCAGCTGAGTAACTTCCATTATATTTTTTGTTGGGTATTTTTGCATGAGGAGGAAATTCTCCGCTTTTTCATTCTTCTGAGAAATTTTATTGAGAACTAATTACTAAAAAAGCACAGTGTTATGAAGTTCAATACAAGAGTAATTTCACTAGTCTATGAATAATTAAAAATAATTTAAAAGCATGTATTTTAACTACATCACCTGACATTAATGACCACTACATAGAAATGCCTAGTAAAGCATCTTTTCATTCTAGATGTATATTTGTTGTTGCTGGAAGTCTGATAAAGGGCTCTAATTTAATTACCGTTCCGATATTTACAACTTTCTAGAAGTTTCCCTTTGGCAATCAATCTGTCTATGTTTATTATTCACTCAATAACAAGTAAAAATTCTAAGTATCAAGAAAATACACCCCTGTTAATGTTGAGTGAAAAACATAAACACTTGTTATAGAAAAAACCTGTTGCCCTCCTAAAGAGGATGCTGCATTTTAAGAACTTGATCCTTTACATGCACCACCCCACACCCTCCACTCCCTCCCTGCTGTTCCCTAGGGAATTAAAGGAAAGCTCCTAAACGAATGCATTGCCATATACTGATAAAGTTCACATCAAGTCAGTTTGTGAAGAGTGGTTTTTTAAGTCACACATAATGGCCAGATCAGTTAAGAAGCTATCAGGAGCTAAAAAATAGCTTCTGAAAAAGATAGGGTATCCATTGCTATACTCCAGAGTCAATTCCACACATCCTAGGTGATAGTGGGGTGGGTTAATAAGAAATTCTGCAACCTTAATTTCAGCTGGTTTTTCTTTTTTTAGATCCTCTGAACTGTTCAGCTATATACAATTCCATATAAATTTAGTTGAAGCCACATTAAAAAAAAAAAATTCTTCATCTTCAGCAATAAATTTCAGTTACCAGGCATTTAATTTTCTGCTTTTCAAGAATACATGTGTTCCTAGTACCTTAGGAATAACTGCTTTTAAACAATCTAAACTGATAAAAATCAGAAATCATTTAATAAGAAGCCTGTTTAACTCAATGGCATTTTCAAAGTTAAAAATTCAGATCTCTCATTACTTGACCATTCATAATCAAACATGACAACTTTGAAACAAAATACACAAAAAAATAATCTTCGAGAAGATACAGTTGTGGTGGATCACCATTCCTGGGCGTGCCTTGTAAGATATTTTTGGTCTACTGTCACAGTTGTAGTTTTTGGCTGCTGACTCCATCTTCTCCTGGAAAGGAGCCAAACCTGTCCCTTAGTGCTTTCAACCTTCCCTTTCTTCTAGGCAGAAAGTAAAAATAAACAACTCTAGAAATATGGAAGGATAAGACAGGATTACAGTCAGGTTTCAAAAAAAACCAAAAACAAAAAAACAAACAAACCACCTCATATTTGCTATCTACTATCACCTCAGAGTAAGAAATAAAGCTATAGAAAAGAACATTTATTTTCAAAGAATAGAAACTCTGAGCATACCTCGTTATATAGATACAAGTTTAATGAGAACTCTCTAAAATTTCTAAGCTTTCAGACATTTTATATAGGCAGAGGGCAGAAAAAAAGCCTCAATTTAAAATGTAAACTGTTTATAAAAATGAAGGATCTGCAGTAAAAACATTCTAATATCAAAACATAATTACAAAGAAAAATAACAAGGTAACATCAGTAACTTATCTCTGTGGCAGTTGTAAGAGTTAATTCTTGGTCTTCTTGGTGTGCTGTGAACAGAATGCTATATACTTGGCTTGCAGTTCTTCCTGGCTGGGAGCTGACCCAAGACATCCACAGAAAACACCACCCTTTGGACCAAACATGCATCAAGACTACAGCTCAAGTTCTCATCATGTGAAATCCGATGGGAAGGATGAGAGACTTGATGGGACAAAACGTAAAGTACATTAAAATTTTTGGAAGGGTAACTGATGAAAGCAGTTCCAATTACTGCCAGTCAGAAGTTGGTTTTAAACAATGTTGTGACTAGAATCCAATGCTTCCTTCCTGGTGACTGATGTAACAAAAAATCAATTACTATAAAAGCCTGTTTTTAATTGCATTAACTTCTGCCAATACAAGGCTTTCCAGGCAGTGGTTTAATGGCTCAAGCAACTCAACTACATCCTTGGGTTTTACTCAGGTTCTTTGCATTTTCAGATCTTTCTTGCTGAGCTAACTTTGCAAATAAAAGCAGGCCCATTAAAAAAAAATTATTTTTGTGAAAAGAGGAAGCAAGTCCTCAGAATATTTTTGAGTGGCCTGATCTCCTATGACATAGGATTCATAGAATCATAGAATGTTTTAGGCTGGAAGGGACCTCCAGAGGTCATCTAGTCCAACCTCACAAGTAGGGACATCTACCTAGGTCAGGTTGCTCAGAGCCTCATCAAGCCTGACCTTGAATGATTCCAGGGATGGGGCCTCCACCACCTCTCTGGG
>JAVSBS010026960.1:28762-58124 GCA_033124195.1 Coracias cyanogaster | reverse complement strand
GTAGTGGTTAGAGAGATGCTAGGAGAAAGGTTGGACCTGATGACCCTGGAGGTCCTTTCCAACCATAACGATTCTGTCATTCTGTGATTCAGGTAGTCGTGGATCCTTTGGGGATCCAGCTGAGGTTCAACTTGATGTTGGTCCAGTTTTTAAGAGTTAAAAAAAAAGTGGTATTTGATGCAGGATTGATTAAAATCTTTCTTTGGATCAGTTTATCATATAGACATCCTCCTGGCTTTGCTGTAGGCTTGCTCTCTGGGTAGAGTGTGATTACACTAAGGCACAAAGCAGCCTACAGCTGTGTTTGCATTCAGCCGTTACAACTAAGTCCAGTTGGTTAATCTTCTGTAGTGCATTTGCTCAGTGTCAGGTTCAAGCCTGCCTTACAATGTTGGAAAAATTACCTGTATGTTTGTGGGTAAGTAATTTCACCTTTCTATTCTGTGTAAGTTATTAATAAAAAATATGTCTCTGTCCTTGTGAAATGATTAACTGGATAGCAAGAGGGATCTTTGACAAAACTTATTCTCCTTTGTCAAATACCTTGGAGTGTTGTCTGGTAAATCTAATGGACCCTACTGGTTTAGGATCCCATTGACAGACAATTGACAACACCACCGTGACTTTCTACATTAGTAAGAAAGATCAAGTGATTTGTCTGATTGTGGGAGGGGAGAATTAGTTAAGTATGTGCCCATTTAGTGCCTCAGTGATATAACTTGGAATTGCTGGCTACTGCTATTTTAAAATACTGTTGCAAGTGGCAAGACTACTTGTAGCTTAAGCAGAAGTTGAGCATCTTAATGAATTAACTCTTAAAACTTTGATCAACATTGGGCTATCAGTATCTGGGGCAGATTATCTTCTATTTGACCAAATGTTGAAAATTCCAAGTTCAAAGGTATATTTTTAGCAGAAATTTGTCTGTACGTTGCCCAAGTCAGAACATGCACAATAGAGTTCTTTCTAGAGGATAATCTGGTGACTTCGTTCGCTATGACTCTCTCTTACAAAGAAGGAAAAAATTAAAGAAAATAAAAATTGTTAAAATCTTCCGGAGTAGGAAGAAAGTCAAAGACTAGCAGTTATTTATAGATGTGTGCCAAATGAAAATAAATTAATGACTTAGGGGAATTAATGACTTATTTTCAAATAAGTCTGCATGTACATTCTAACACTGGGTATACTTGTGCCTTACCTTGTAAGATTTATGCTTTTTCCTGTGTAGTATTCATGGAGGATGTGGTCTGTCCATTCTCACTTGGCATACAGGAGAGAACATACCACCATTTCCTTTCCTGTTAGTTGCCTTCTTGAATTAATCTGCTGACTGATTAGTCTATCTCTCTGTCTTGTTTTGGTTTTGTATTTTTTTCCTTTTCTTAGATTGCTGTGCTTTCACCAAAGGCCTAATTTGAGTCAGATGCCATCCTTGAAGACTTTGTTCCATCTCTTGATACCCACTGAATACATGTAAGGTCTTAGAAATGACTACATGCCCTAGTCTTTCAAATATGTTATGACATAGGAGCTCACATTCCTGAATTTCATTTGGTCAAATGTATGGTGAAAGTAGTCTCCTAACCAAGAACTGGTAGTCGTGCTGAGGCTTGTTCAGTCAAGACAAATGGTTTTGATCTTTTGATCATCTCTTGAAGATCCCTGGTGTACTTTGTTCAGGAACCAGCTGGATAAAAGGTCATGGATAAAGTGGCTGCTTTCACCCTCCTTTTCTTCAGGTCTTGCTGTTTGTTCTGGGACACTGAGACCACCTGTTATGGGGTTCTTACTCAACAGACCCCTCAGCACAAGGAATCATGTCTTACATCACTGCTGTTCAACCCATAGGCCACTCTTATGCCACATTCTCTTCAGTTGCCTTGTACTCACTTCTATTATCTACCATGAATGCCAATTGCAACAGCCAGCAAGGAAGTGCAAGCATCCACAAAGAAATCTTTCCATCAAAGACAGCATGGGAATTCTGAATGGAGAACCTAGTATGCATTCCCCTGGAATCTTCTCTGCAGCTCCTGAAGGGATGATGTTTTGCTGCATCTGTTGACCGCTTTGGGCTATTTTGCATGGTTTCTGTCTGGGACTGATGTTGCTAAGAAGCAGTATTTAGTTCATAACAATCTTCATTTTTTCAAATTGCACTGGTAAAGGTGGTAGGGAGAGTACCAAACCTCTGTTTTTTTGCTTGCTTTATGCCTCCAACTTTCACATCAACTGGGATGTGATTGCTCTGTCATCTGTCATCTCGGAAGCTTATTATACCTTATGCTTGGACCTGGATATGGATATTCAGGGTATTCGATTAATTTTACCTCCCTACTAGTTCCCAACTAAACATTTCCATTCTTTTACAGGGATTCTTCTCACTTTCATTCTTTGACAGGAGGGTAACCCTCCCTAATCCAGAAGACCTGTATCCCTATAGTTCCTAATCATACAAAGCCTGATTCATAGAAAGAATGTTGCATCAGCTACTTTCTTATCCTCCGGTAGAAAACTTTGAGTTGATGCTAGATTTTAGGCTTCTGCAAGATGAATTTAGGCATATACAGTTTCAAGTTCTGGATTGCGACTGTATTCAGTACCTTTCTAGAAGTTGAAGGAGAATGGTTCATATTTCTCAAATGGCATGATGCTGACTTTGTCTATGGATGTCTTAGATGTTACTGTTTGCTCTGTCCATGTATTAGCAAACATTTTCTAGGTTCTGGTAGTTACCATGTTGCATTTTTACTGCAGAGGAATCTGGTTCCTTTATCTCAGTGCCTGATTGGTGAAAGGAGTTGTTACAGAACAACTTTGTGAAGCTTTCAGTCTTTTTCCTTAGGTGGCGAGCATGAGATAGCAGTACCTCATTCCCACTCAGTCCTCAGAATTTACTGTGTTAACTAGTTCTGTTTGTTCCCCTTGGCTTCAGTCTATCATGTGATGGCACAACAGCCCGCCACTGCAGAACTTCTCTTGGATATCTGTAGCAATGTGTATATTTGTGATGAGACATTTTCTTCCAATTTATATGTTGTACTTTGGGTGTTTATGTGGCCATCTTTAGAGTCTAGCTTCTTGTTGATCCTTATCTAGGAAGTTGGCTTGCTTTAGGCCTATTGCCTGTCCCAGAAGAGCTGGGAAATATTCAGGTCCTTGCACTGGACATCTCAATATGCTGTTTTCTTCAAAGTTTAGGTTTCTCTGGAAACCCTGCAAATACCTTCCACAATGGTGGTAGAGGCATTTTATCCTAGCTTTTTAGTATTTTTCCTAAGACTTCATGCTTCTAGAACAGAAATTATAACTAAAGACCGTAGTGCAAGGAGGGCCATCTTGTTATTATTCCCATGGACCCAGGACTTTTAGGAAGACTTTCTTCCTACAAGAAGATCCTGGAGTTCCACAGCTGGCACACAGTAACAATCCAAATGGGTATCAGTTGCATATAGATCCATTATGAAACTGTGAAAGTGCAACAAGAGAAGACTTTCTAACACTAATCAGGCACCTTTGGTAGTAGCCTTATGCTGTGTAGGCCTCTGATATTCTTCTTGCATTCATGTTGTGCTGGTCTTGAAACATCCAAAGCTGAATCCAGCCTTTGTGGGGCATCAGCAGTCATTTGTTTGCACAGTAGGATTCTCATCCTCTACCAGAAATCCCATGGCAGGGCTAGCTGCTGAAAGTCATCATCTGTAAGAATGTGCATGTGGACTCATTTGAAGAAAGAAAACTGTATTACCAATAATCATTATTCTTCGTGATGTGTAGTCCACATGTACATTCCCATCCCATCTGCTTTTCCCTTCTCTCTAATTCTTTTTCAGATGCAATGCTGTTGAGAGAGACTGAAATGGTGGTAGATGCACTCTCTTGTATGTCACACATGAAGCAGGAAAAGAAGGAGAAGCAAGAGTACAGGCTCTACAGAGCTTTGCCAAAGGAAAACCTTGCAGTATCACATGGCAGGGCAGAACTATGTCTGCTGTTAGAATGTACGTGTAGACTACTTGTATCATACATTGGTTACTGGTAAGTATTTTTTTTACTTGATCAGGATGATGTAATTGTCCTTGGGCTTCATGGATGGAGCATCATTTGGGAACTGCAGGCTAATATGTTGGTTTTTATATGTTTATGAATGAGTTGAGGAATGTAGCATTTGTTTATGTCTAAATTGTTGTGCTTTCTCCAGTTATTAATGCTTAAGTGTTACATACAGAGTTCTGAGATTAACTCAAGTTACTTCTTGTGGTAATAAACTCGTTTATTCTGTTTCCAATTTACTATGCAGTTTTAAACAGCCCTTTTTCCTAAATTGCAAAATGTTTTTTTTGAAAAACTGATAGTTCATGCTGTATAATTTATATTCAATCTTCTAGTTCATATGTCATCAAAAGCATCAAACATCTTATGCTAGTTGTTCTGATAGATAATTTTTATGAAAGCAAGATAATTTAGAGGTTTATCTACTGGTAGAGTGAATTATTGTTTCTCCTGTTCAGACCTAAGTTGTTGAGAACTGAAGATTTGTCTGAGATTTGAAAATGTACCTATGAACCTGTACTACTAACAGAGTTCTTGGTCTGTGCTTGTGGCAGAGCAGGCTTTATCATGTATAAGTATTAAAGGAAATGTGCCACTTTCCATTTAGGATTTGTTTTTCTGCTAGTTGAACAGTGGTAAAAGTAAGGGCTGTCTATATATGACTTAAGATTGACAGTAATACAATCCTTCACAATGGTTATTGTAAGCCTTGTCTGGGTTTCCAATCTGACATGTGTTCCATGCCCAAAACATTCAAAGGATCCTGATAGAAATAAATCAATTATACTTATTATACCTTTAGGGTATCATGGTTGTTTTCTTTTCTTTAATATAGCATGGTGAAGTGCTGGGGTCTGAGCTGTAGGCACCAAGTTGGAGCTGACCTGTGGATGAGTCACAACCTAGCAGAATGTTTTGTTTTTCTTATTGACTTCATGTTTCAGACGCAGAACCTGGTCCACCTGTGGCTCTGCCCTCACCCAGGTGGTCATGGTTGAGGTGGTGGGCAAGGCCAGGATTATATTAACCAGGAGCTGATCAATTAGAGGAGCTTCCTGTTGGGTGTAGCTTCTGTTGATGCTGGTTGCCTCTTGCTGAGCTCTCTCAGTAGTGTCCTTCCATGTGAGGGGCCACTGAGGGAGCCATCTCTGTCCGTTGTGTCCAGCAGGTGAGTGGGGGGCAGTGGAGAAGCTGGGCCCACAGGAATTTATGGCAGGACTGTGTGAAAGAAGACTTCCAAGGGGATGATGCTGAGTTCAGTGTTGGCCTGTGTGATCAGGCAACTGATGGCAGCATAAAATGATGATGGCTGAACCGGCACAACATATGCATGACCACAAAGTACTCTGATAATCTGAGTTGGAAGCAAATACAATGGGAAAGGGGAGAATATTAATTTATGGCATAGTCTGTGTAATTTTTCAAAGGCTCTATTTATTTTGCATTGACCCAGGTAGCCATTTTGATTTCTTTGTTAATCCTGAGTCTTAAGTGCTAAGCTAAACTTCCTTGCTCCATAACCTTTTTCCTTTCCCTTTCAGACTAGGAAAGAACAAATGCAGACTGCTTAAGCAGGTGCTTTACTTAGCCAGAGAAACTTCTGAGAAAACAGTTACTTTAGAAGTAAAATATAACCAGACCAAAGCTTACTGTAATATTTGGTTTACAAGTGTGTATATCCTTTATTAAAAATAAGAAAATTTCAGTGTAGGAAGCTTCTGAGACTTCAGAAGAAAATTGGTAAGGATAATCCTGGTAGGAACTTTATGAAATGCAGTCCTTTTAATACGTTGAAGGTCATAAAACTGAGGATAGGGGAGAGATAGTATTTAGTCACAAGAGGAAGTTCAGTAAGGGACAACTCTGAGATGAGTTGTTTGTGGTCTCCAGATAATAGTTGGTAGACTGGCCTACTTTAAAAGATGGGACGTAACACAGAAAAATCATTGACCTGACCGAGAGAATGAAATAGCCTAGTTTTCTCTCCATTTCTAACGTGTTTCTCACTGAAGAGATGATACTATGAATATCAAAGTTTGCAATAAATAGAAGGAATGTTATGTCTGTAATTGGTATCTTCATATTTTTATCCTTAGTCTTGTATATGCTTGTACTTGATCAAACCATCTGCCTTCATGTTGAAAAGCAGTTGCTATGGTTTTGGATTCAGTTGCAGCTGATGTGTAGGGTGTGAAGCGCTGTAAGAAGAAAAAACTGCATTTGCAAACATGCATCTTTAATTTTGGAGGCTGTCACAGGCAACCTTGGAGGCATTACACAGGCTATCAAAAATATAGATAGAGCTCTCTTGCATGCTGTGCATGGCAAAGCAACTTCTGTGATCGCTGCTGAAGCATATCCAATGCTGTGATTCTGTGTTCTTCCTTTAGCAAATGTGTGTGTTGTGAAGGTGGATGGGACTCCTTATATGTGTAAAGTCGATGAGGTTGGAGAAATATGTGTGAATTCAAGTGCAACTGGGATGGCATATTTTGGTCTCCTTGGAATCACCAAGAATGTGTTCGAGGTTTGTATTTCTCTTTGTAATCTTTATTGTTACATTTCTAGTATTTCTTCTTGCAAATAAACTTATTTGCCTCTTAAAATTCTTTTTTATTTTATTAGAAAAAACTGTCCAAATAAACTTTGCTTCATTCTCTATCAGAACTTGAAATTTTTATCTCTTATACCCAAAAATAAAAGTACCATCAGCAATGAGCTACCTCTGTATTCTGCAGTGTAGTGTTGTGCCTATGTTAGCATTTAATAAATTCTTAGTTCTGTATTAATACAGCAGTCTTATGTAAAGTTACCTGAAGATATCTCAAGTTTATTGGTGCTTGGGGCATAGAGTTAGAAGTGGGTATGTTATTTGTGAGATTCTTCGTACAATCAAAAATGCATTTGTTAAGATACAGTAAATTATTCAGAAAAGTTTCCTTTGTGTCTTGCAAATGGTATGTGTTTTTCAAAATGAACTTCAGTGTTAATTTGCTTAGAACACTAAAGAGTTTGCTGTTGGATATATGAAATTATGTTCCTAGGTATAGGGAAGAAGAGATAGTAAGGATGATAGCATAAAAATAATAAACCTTCTAGTTTGTCAAAGTAAAGCAAAAGTGATCTTTCTGCCCAGGTTTTTACTCACATCAGTACCCCAGTTTCATGTTTTCCCTTTTCTGGCAAGAAAGGAGTGAAAGGCCTTTGGGAATCACACACAGTAGTGTTATACTGGGCAGCAATTTGAAGGCTCAACTGAAGTATGAAGTATGGAGTTCTGCAAGAGAGATGAAAAAAAAATCCTGACTTCTCTTCAAAAGAAGCTCTTTTTGTCCACTAGCCAAGCCTCAGCACTTTAAAAAGCTTAGCTTTCAGCACTGTCCTTAGCTAGTGGAAGATACAGCAAGAAACCTGATATAATGGAAGAGGAACTTGCTGATGAGCTTAATGCTTTTGCCCTGGTTCTCCTCTGCAGGCATTCCTATAATTGCTATGAATTTAACTTTCTTAAAGTTGTGATAGCATAGTGTTTGTCACAATTGAAGTGATATGCCTGGGTACTAGACTTTCTGACTGATTCCTGTATGAGTGCATAATATAAAACTTGATTTTAAAAGCAGTGTGAACTCTTATTATGAAAGCTAAGTAGCTGAGAAAAATATAAGAAAGCAGGCTACCATCCAGTTAAGGACTGGTGTGTTCTTCATTATTCAGAAAACTGTTATTCATACTTGATGTGATAGTAACAGTTGTCATCAGCTGATTTTTCAACTGAGCATAGAGATGCAATGAGACAGAGGCAGAAAGCATTTTAACTTCACTTTTCTTATTGGTACTGGGTGTCTGAATACTTGTGTGTTCTTTCAGGCCGTTCCAGTGACAGCAGCTGGTGTGCCTGTTTCAGACCAACCCTTTACAAGAACAGGATTGCTTGGCTTTGTGGGTCCTGTAAGTATGAATGAGCTGTCTGTGGCCCTACTTTTTCCTGACTCCCAACTATTGAGTGATGCTCCCAAATTCAGCAGAACTCTCTGTCAGGGCAGTCTTGTTGTACAGATCTTGAGAATATTGTTTGCTTTAGTCAGACATGTATTGCTGGGAGTCTGGAGGATTTTTCCCTCTATCTCTATTCTTGTCTTCTTTTCAGGACTATTTGGTGTTTGTGGTAGGAAAATTGGATGGCTTAATGACAGTTAGTGGCCGCAGGCACAATGCGGATGATGTGGTAGCCACTGCATTGGCAGTTGAACCCATGAAGTTTGTCTATCGGGGAAGGTGAGTATATTAAAAACTTCACCTCTGCTGATTGGACTTTGCAGCTCCTTTTTCCACCCGCAAACGATTAACAAGGAGCATAGTGTACATGCATCTGAATTTTTACCTGTGTATTTTGTAGGAAAAGTAGCACTAGGTTGCCATATGCTAGGTAAGAACTTGACTGTGCCTGCTAACTTGGAAGATAAATATTATGCTTCATTTATAAGTTAAATTTATGTACATTTAAAATGACTTTCATATAGTATAAACATAGATCTTTAAGTGCCTATTTAAAACATCTTTCAAAGCTTCTCTTAAAACAAGGCAACTTATATGCCAAGTGTTAAACCCAACTTCCGTTTGTCCACCTGAGCTTTCCATGTAGAGTGGCCTAGGGAAGAACTTTGCAGCATGTTCTAAAGAGCAACTAGGAGTGTTGAGGCTGCTGAAGGGCCTTCAAAGAATAGTATGTGGTGTTTCACCATCCCTACTGCTCTTCAGTGATCAATGGCCCAAGGCTGGGATGGAGATCAGTGATGAGTGTATTGGGACCAGCACTGTTCCATATGTTCATCAATGATATAGTGGGATCAAGTGCACCCTCAGAAAGTTTACAAATTACACCAAGCTGGGTGGTGCAGTTGACATGCCTGAAGAACAGAATGCCATTCAGAAGGCCTGGACAAGCTCAAGAAGTGGACCTGTGTTAACCTCAAGAGGTTCAACAAGGCCAAGTTCAGGGTTGCCCTGACCCAGGTTCAGGACCTTGGTGTCAGCACAGGCTGGGGGATGAAGGGTTTGAGAGCAGCCCTGCAAAGAAGGCCTTGGGGGTACTGATGGATGAAAAGCTGGACGTGAGCTGGTAATGTGCACTCACAGCCCAGATCAACTGTTTCCTTGGCTGCATCAAAAGGAGCTTGGACAGCAGATTGAGGGAAGTGATTCTTCCCCTCTATTCCACTCTGGTGAGACCCCCCCTGCAGTTCTGGGTCCAGCTCTGGAGTCTTCAGCACAGAAAAGACATGGACCTATTGGATTAGGTCCAGAGGAGGGCCACAAAAATTATCAGAGTGATGGAACACCTCTCCTCTGAAGAAAGCCTGAAAGAGTTGGAGTTCTTCAGCCTGGAGAAGAGACGGCTGCAGGGAGACCTTATTGTAGCCTTTCAATACCTAAAGGGGATCTATAAAAAAGATGGGGACAAACTTTTTAATAGCTCCTGTAGCAATATGACAAAGGGTAGTAGTTTAGAAGAGGGAAGATTTAGTCTAGATATAAGGAATAATTTTGTTTATGCTGAGAGTGATGGGACACTGGCACTGGTTGCCCAGAGAGGTGGTAGATGCTTCATTGCTGGAATCATTCAAGGTCGGGTTGGTCAGGGCTCTGAACAACCTGCTGTAGTTGAAGATGACTCTGCTTACTTCATGGGAGTTGGACTAGATGACCTTTAAAGGTCTCTTCCAACCTAAAACATTGTGATTTTATGAAACTCGAGCTTTTCCTCATTTTTGCACTTGTGTAATTCACGGATCATAAAAATAATGGCACATACCTGGTTGAGGCATTATTAAAAATAATTTAATTCACAAACATTATTTTTCAGTGCAAGCACTGATAGACATGCTGCTGTCATATGGCATAGTTGTTGTCCTTCAGAAGGGATATTGTATGTAGATGCACCAAGTTTAGCATGCATAATGGAGTTGTTTTGGCAAGGTTTGCACAGCCTCTGCACATATGGACCCTGCCTGTGTTAAACGTGTGCTACCTTGGTGACTGCAAATTCACTTGATCCCAGCTGAAATAAAATAATAAACCTACATTTCTTCTAAATCTGTCTGTAATTTTGTGATGATCTGGCATTAATAATGCTTGTGTGTGTTGAAACAGTACCACTAAAGGTTACAGTCATTTCCATATTGTAATAAATCATGCTCTGTTCATCATATGTTGCATCCTATCATTCTTCTGTCCTTTGTGTTTTAGGATAGCAGTGTTTTCTGTGACCGTTTTGCATGATGATCGGATAGTGCTTGTGGCAGAGCAGCGCCCTGATGCATCAGAGGAGGATAGTTTTCAGTGGATGAGCAGGGTTCTACAGGTAGTCAGTCTGTCCTTTCTCTCTTTCCAGGTGGATAAGGCTGATGTATGAAATGAGAATATTAAAGCATCTTTTTTCCATAAGAAAAATCTCTCAGTGTAACTACAGAAAGTTGTAATAAGCTTACTCCAGTATGTATTTCAGGGTTGATAGGTGACAGAAATTTTAATAAGTAAGACTCTCTTTCAGAATGTTTTTTTAACTTCATACTACCAGGATTCCTAAAGTCCTAAGAATGATAGGTTTTGTTTCTTTTAATTCTATGTATCTGTACTGATTTCAATACTGGTGGGCGAGTTAAGTCTGAAGTATCAAAACAAACTCAGATCTTTTTTACATCACTAACATCCTTATTCTAGATCTCCAAGAGTGAGCATTAAAAGTATTTTTCCTTTGATTTCTTTATTGTGTTTCTATGGGAGACCAGGAGGAAGGGCAATTCTGGTAGACTTGCATTTGAGGATTTTGGAATTAATCAGTTCTAAGAAAGTAAAACGTGAGAGAGCAATTACAGAAGAAGCCTGATGAAGGGACAACTGAAGGAAAGGCTAGGGAGAACAACTTAAGGGAATATGCCTCTTCAGAGTAAGGCAGTTGTGTAATAATAGTTTCTGTCTAATTTCAATTTTGTAATCTTTTTGGAGGGAATATCTGGCAGTAGAAAGGCTGGTTTTCATGAGAGAAAATATTTTTATTTCTCTTTTTAGAAATGTCATAGCTAAAATAGACGTTTAGGCTTTAGGCAGCAAGATGTTTCCCTCCCTATTTTTGTGGGTTTATGTTCTACTGCGCTTTTGTGATTGTGCCATACATGCTAAATTTGATGTAATAAAATTTTGGCTTTTTAAAATCTCATCACTTTTTGCCCACTTTTAAGAGACTTTCCTAATCCCTGATGTTCAGGTGGCATCCCTTTGATAGAGTACACAAGCAAAGTCCTGGTTCTGCTCCTGCTCCCATTGAAGTCATGGCACAACTTCTCTGAGTTCAGTGAGTGCAGAATTGGACCCTTTATTTGCAAATTGTGGTGCAAGTAAAAATTGTAATGTCATTAAATGGCTTGAATTCAAATTCTTGCTCTAGCTACATCCCAGTTGATAATGTGAAATGTTTGGGGTTTTTTTTCTTTCTTTCTATCAAGGCAATTGATAGCATTCACCAAGTGGGCGTCTACTGTCTTGCCTTGGTGCCAGCTAACACTTTGCCAAAGGCTCCACTCGGAGGAATTCATATTTCAGAAACTAAGCAGCGCTTTTTAGAGGGTGCTCTGCACCCTTGTAATGTCCTGATGTGTCCACATACTTGTGTTACTAACCTGCCTAAGCCTCGACAGAAACAACCAGGTGAGTAAACCAGAGCATGTTCCTTAGTTCTGCCAATCTCTCTGGAGTATGATCCCAAGGCAACATCACAGCTCAGGGCTGAGCATGTTGGATAGCTTTAAGCTGCCTAACTTGACAGAACCAGTGGTATTATCAGAGTAGCCCAGAGCTTAGTGAGGTCATTATGGTCTGCCTAGAGTCCCAGGTAAACACAAGGACATACAGCACGTACCAATTTCATGCTTCTGTAGCTAGGTTATAAATAGCCTCTGTACTAGCCATCTTGCAAAGGCTGCTCATGAGACATGCTGTAACTCATAATAAAACTGAAGTGCAGACAGACCTCAATTTGCTGAATTGGTAGTAGACTGATTTTTGATGTACCATACTGATAATAGACTGATTTTTGTGTACTGTACTATCATCTTCTCTCTTTTTCTATGCAATGTGATCCTTGGTTTTAGGTTTTCATCTTTGCAGATCTATGTTACATATGGCATTTACAGTAATATACAGGCTGAGTTCCAGATTATTACATGTCCCTTACATTTTTTTTCTCATTTTGCACTGTTTTTCAAAATGCAGAGGTTGGTCCTGCTTCAATGATAGTAGGAAACCTTGTGGCTGGAAAAAGAATTGCACAAGCTTCAGGGAGAGATGTTACCCAGTTGGAGGATAATGACCAGGCAAGAAAGGTAACACTGATGTCTAGTATTATTACATGATTTAATTAACTTACTCAAAATGAGAGAAGATAAGTTATGGTATTGTGCTGAAACTAAGCATGGTGCATTTTGAGTGAATCTGAGTGTCTCCTTTGTTTCTGTTTCAGTTCTTATATTTAGCAGATGTTCTTCAGTGGCGAGCTCAGACAACTCCTGATCATGCCCTCTTCCTTCTGTTGAATTCCAAGGTGAGATGCAATTTAAGTTATACTTGGAGATAGAGGTCAGTAAAAGAATGCTTGGATTCTAAGGAAATTCCAGCTAGCAGTCTTTTCCTAAAATGCTTAAGGTTATTTTGATGAAGCAGACAAAAATTGCTAGAAGCAATGAGTTAAGGAAGCTTCCTAGCTTAGTGAGGTCCTCAGACTATTACCCACTGCTGATTTTTCATGTGGATGGAGATGAGGTAGTAGAACACAGTCCAAGAACAATCAAGAGAGACTTTAGAGCCTTGGGAAGGGTAGTGAAACAATCAGGAGCACAGGTTATTTTTTCATCCCTCCTTCCAGTCAAAAACAATGACAACGCAGAGGCTGCTGACCGAGCTTGCCTGGCAGAGGAGATTCCCGTGCCTCTCACCCACCGCGCGGAGGGTGCCACCCCCCTCCTCAGGCCAGCCGCGTGGTCCAGAAAGGGTGGCCAGGGAGGCAGGGAGGTGGGAAATTTGTCCTCACTTCCCCTTTTCCTTTAGCAAAGGCCCCTTTATCGTCTCGTGCCATAGCATGCTGCCCACCAGAGCGCCGGCTCATGGGAGGGCTCCTGGCCATTTTGTTTTGTCTATCTTTATCCCCCACAGTCCAGTCACCCCGTGATTTCTCCTGCTTCCTAGAAGAGGGGGGGGCTCTGAGGCGACCTAGGAACTTCCTTATCTGAAGACCAAGAGGTCCATTTAATGGTAGAGGGCTTGTCCAGCTTAAGAGGCTCCCCAAATCTCTTAGCAAACTCTCTTATATACATCGACAGCTCCTCCCATGTGATGTCCCTAGATCCATTTATGATGTCCTTTCTGATCTGGAGGACCTCTCCCTTAACTGCTGAAGGGAGTCCCCTAATTAAAACATCCAATCTCTCTGGTGCCACATCACGAGACATAGGGCTGTTATGTTCCCTTTAGCTTATGATTGTAAACCAATTGCAGCACTGCAGCTTTGTGAACATTCTCTAAGACATCTTCTCCATCTAGCTCCTCCAGCTTGCCCCTGCGATAGGCCTCAGTCAGGCCCACGCAAAAGGCTGCACTCTGGGTCAGAGACCAGGGGTGCCCACATTT
This sequence comes from Coracias cyanogaster, assembly GCA_033124195.1. NCBI lineage: Eukaryota > Metazoa > Chordata > Aves > Coraciiformes > Coraciidae > Coracias > Coracias cyanogaster. The sequence goes on along the minus strand of JAVSBS010026960.1, from coordinate 44,393 downwards.
GCCAGTTTGTAGTATAATGTCAGGCCCCGAGTGTCCCCTGGCTTCCTGCTCGGACAACAAAATATCATCCCCGCCTGTGAGGGACACCCTCATTACATATTCCACCTCTGTTTCAGATTTCAGGCGGCTATACTGTTTTTTCAGTTTCACTAACTCCGTTGGCGTATACACCTTTTCCTTTATTTCAGTAACTGGCCGTCCCTGGCCCACAATAGACGTGGTTATTTTTATCGGACAGACGCGCTTCCCCTGATCTTGGTCCGATTCGTCAGATGTGGAAGGACACTGCAGTCGTTCCACCTTAATGGCCGGCTGCAGCTCCTGTGATTGAGTGTCCCATTGTTCATCAGCTTGTGAGCAAGGGGAGGCTTGTTTATGCTCACCCACAGGTGCCTGGAGGTGATTTACCACTTCATCTATGCCCTTATTAAAGGCTTCACGGAGGCCATGTCCTAGATCTAAGTGTGCCAAATCCTCTCCCGTACTTGGTACAGGAAGGGGAGTAGACAGAGAAGGGGGAGTAGATGGGGGAAGAGGAGAAGGAGATGAAGAAGTAGGAGGAGAGGGAGTTGCAATTCTCTCTTGCTGCAGCCGTGCTAATAGCCTTGCATTCTCTCCTTGTAGTTTTTTAATTTCCCGGTCTAACTCTCTAACATCTCACTGTAACCTTGGCCTGTCTTTTCTGCTCTCCTTCCCCACTCAGATCTCTCCCCTTTCAACTGTTCATCGTCCCGTTACAGTGCCATGTGCAACTTATTATACTCCAGTTGTAACCATATATATCTCTCCCCTGATGTTTCCTCCACAGGGGTTCTTCCATTTCCATCATCTCCCTGGTCAGACCCCTGGTCTGGCGCCTGGTTGTCGCTAGGTGTGTCTCCACCACTTGGCTGTGATGCTATCATATCTGCCAGTGCCTTAATATCCAGCCCAACGTTTCTCATTATTTTTGTTTCCGATGCAACCACCTTTTGTAGTATTGCTATCTCCAACACCTCAATTCTTTGCATCATTTCTATCTCCAACTCCTCAATCTTTTTTTATTGTTTCTGTCTTTGCTCTCAGAGATTAAGATGTCATTATAATTAACGATTGCTGCATTGATGACACCAACCCAGGGAGCATACTCTCCATGCTCTCTGTGGTCCCTCCCAGCCCATCACCATTACCCTCTGCCACAGCAGGCAGCAGCTCAGCAACAGGCTCTGAACTCATCTTTATTATTACTTATGCGTACGGGTGTGGTTAGGGCGTATCACTAACAAACCCTTGATCCTACTGACTAGGCCAAAATGTTGCGGTCCGGGTACGCAAGTGTTTGTACCGCCTCCCAAAGGGGAAGGGGATCAAGGGCGAAGTGGAAAAAAAAACTTCCCACCAACTCGTAGGCAAATGTGGAGACTGATGAATATTTAACAAATTTATTGCTAGATATATTCACATAAACCGTATCTACCCTATAGAGAAACCATGATACGCCACACCCACCCACTCACTCTTCCTTCCCTGAGGAGAACTAGAAAGCCACTGAGGGGATAGGGCAAACAAGAACCTGGTTAGGTCAAAATATGACCTATATGTAGATGGTATGGTGCGGGTGCAATTGCGTATGTGTGTGTGTGTATGTAATGTATATCTACCCCTTTTCCGGCGTGCAGCGATGATCCGGGCGGGGTCTGACGACGATGATGGGATCTGGCTTGGCTCGGCTCGGCACCAGTCGAGACAGCTTGCGAAGTCTCTGGCACTAGAACCCAGCATAGAGTGGCTGTGGTTGCGCTGGCGATGGCGATGGAATCTGGCTTGGCTCAGCTCCTGTCAAGGCAGCTTCTGTTGGCAGGCGCTAAGACCCGGCTTAGAGCGGCTCCAGTTGGGAGCGGCGGTGCTGGCTCAGCTCCAACCTCCTCGGCTCATGCTCTCTGTCGCAGCAGCAGCTGGCGGTTTTCTTCTTTGGCTCATAACTTCTTCGGCTCGCAGCCTTAAATGGCTTAGGGCAGTTACACACCCAGAGTCCTTTTCCCGCGGCGACGGCGGCACGTGCCGGCCAGGTGCGCGCGCATACTTGGGAGAAGGTGTTCAGCGAGTACTTATGGCCTCAGTCCGAAAGATAAAGGGAGAGAGAGAGAGGGAGACGGAGACACCGGATATGACCACGGCGACGGGGCGGCCGCAGCGAGTCTCAGGGCTACACTCTCAGCAGTGCTCTCTCAATGTGGCGGGGAGGGAAAAGAGAAAGTTTTCTGTTTTCCCTCAGATTTTTATACCTTACCGCCTCCCCCACATCTTCCGACTTCTGGCTTCCGGAGGACATCCCAATGATTCACGGGAGTCATAGTTCCTTTTAGCTGACTTAGAAAGACATTTCAAAACAGTGGGTCGGTTTCCCACAGTGGTTATACCTCTATCCGCTCTGTCCAAACCTAGGGCACGGTTTGGCTCTGTGGTCAAGTCCCAGGCTATGTCTTGGTTCCAAACAACCCAAACCCCCCAGGAGAACCAGGTTCATGGCTTTAACATGTCACCGTGTTAAAGAGCTGCTGGGGTTGTTATCCAGAGAGCCCAGTGGACCTGATGGGCATGTTTCCAACATCATCATACAGTTCTAATTAAACAGCTGTACAATGAAGCAGACCATGAAGGAGTAACTCAACAGCGCCAGAGCAGCCTTTGAAGTCAGCACTTATCACCTCCAGCCACAACCTGCACAATTAAACCTTTTTCAATATTTTTTTTTTCCACAATACAGCAGATGCCAACACAAACAGCATATTCCCCACACTTCTCTGCTAATCGTTGAACAAACCCACTACAAAGGCGACCCCAAGCCCTTGTGTAGAGTGGGGATGAATGAGGACGCGCTGGGGCATGCAGGGCCTCGGAGGAGGAAGGACCATGCTTGGGAGTGTCTCATTTGCTCAGATTCCAAGAAAGTGGTGATTAAACCAGGAAGGAAAACGAAGAGAGGCAAGAGCACCTTCTGCCCAGCCTGGCCCAATGGCAACAGTGGACATGGCAGGAGCATAGGGGGCCTGTGGAGACCCACGGAGACCCATGGGGACTGAGGAGGAAGAGGTGGCAGGGCAGGACAGAGGACCAGGCAAACCACAAGCTGTCAGCTCAGTTGCTCACGGTACAATTTATTTTGAAAGGATTTGAACAAAAACTCAGAGAAGTAACACAATGATTTCACAAGTACTTAAAAGAGGAGCTGTAATCTCCTTTCTCCTACTGGGGAATTGATTTCCCTTAAGGTTTAGAGGCCAAGCCGCTCCAAATGTCCAACACCTCTCAACAAGCAAGAAGCAGCAGGCTGAGAATTAGGAACAAGGTGTGAGGTCTTCTTCAAAGCCAGAAGTATCTTCAAAGCTGTAAAGACGACACCTCTTTGAGCAAAAGAGTCACTCCCACCTTCACTGTCAGTTACCTGACCTTTTTTTTTGGCAAAACCTTGCTGTCTGGAGAGCTCATAAAATTCCTGTGACAACACATACCTGGTGAAAAACCCTTGCTTACAGGTTTTTGGTGGAAACAGTATGTTTCCCCCCAAAAAAAGTTTGAAACCAGCCAGTTAAAAAGAATTTTCAAATTAATTCCAAAGCAATTTATATTTCGGTTGTTAAGTTTTTTCACCTCATTCCAAAAGAAAAATACCAGAATAAGATGGTAACTCATGTCATTATGAATATTTCTTTCTGCTGGCATGGTACCTTCATGATGCCAGTCTTGTGAAACTGGTGAATCAATCCCCACTCAGAGAGCTTGCAGTGAGGGAAGGGAGAGCCTAAAGCAAAACTGACAGCAGATAACAATAAAACCAACAATTTCTGTCTTTTTTTTTGGAACTGACATTTTCCTGTGCAAATGTGAAGTGAAAAAATGTCTTTTTCTGTGGGAAAGCAAATTTAAAAATTCAACCGCTGTCAAGAAGCCATCCCACCCACCCCAGAGTAGGGCCATGGGCTTTGCAGCAGGCGGAGGTGAGCTGAGCTCGGGGGTGCTCAGTCACCCAGCCCAGGTCTGCTGCCTCCCTGTCCTTTCTCTCCAGAAAGGCTTTTCTTTTTCCTTTTCTTCTTCTAATTTGCATGTCCCTGGGGGTCACCTTCTGGGAGGACTTCTATCTTACACCAGCATGCTGTTAGCTGTTGAAGTCCCATCAGGCTCTTCCCTGCCAACACCCATCATGGCTCCATCAGGACTCACTCACCTTGCAGTGCTCCGGGGTGTCTCTGAGCGATCTGAAGTCCCAGCACTCATGTCCCGTTCTTAATACAGCTTTCCTGCAAGGCTTTTCTCCAGGTCGTTTCCCCGTCACCCTTTGCCACCACTGTTTTGAGTCCATTTTCCCAGTGGTTTCACTCAAATGCAAAGTGCTTAATCTCCCCTTCCGCCAGTGCACCCACCCACTGCCAGGCACCAGGGGCCACCACCAGCATCATGCATCTCCAGCAATGAAGAACTGGCATATTTTAACTGAAAACCATCTCCCTCATGTATATTCATAGCCACCAACCATGGCAGATGCCGCATCTCTCAATGTATCCAGCAAAGAGAATCTCTCAGCAGCAGCTTTGACTCTCCAGATGCCAGCACAGAGGTGCCTCCTCCTGCTTGCTGGCCAGGGCACAGAGGAATGATTGATTTTACAGTATCACAGCCAGATCTGCAGTCACAGATGACAGCTTTGGGGAAGGTTTTACTGCTGACTCCTTGTGAGCTTTGAAAGATCTGTAGTAATTATTTTTCCTTAAGAAAATAGATGAATTAATCCTTCTGCTAGAGTTGTGGTTAGTTTTCCAAAAACTGGGGTTTTCAAGTGATTTCAGAAAGCAAATAAGACTGCCTAGCACAATTTTTCAAAATCATTCCCAGTCATGTATTTCAGACACTCCATCAGGTTTTCAGAAGAAAACAGATCAGATTTCCCAAGTGCTCAGTGGGTGCTGCCGGCTGCTAGAGAAAACGGGGACGTTGTCTCAGTGCCTCAAAGGAGAGCAGCAGATTCTGCACAGACCTACCTAACACGTCGGCAGTGGCTGCCAAATACGTGCTCTCCCTGAGTTTTAGATGCGTTTTCTTCTCTGAAACGATTCATTTATAGCTCCAAATATGAAATATGGATAAATCCAGGAAAGAGAACAGGAGAATCCAGTAACGGATTAAGTGTCGTGACGTGGTTCCCATGCACAGCCATCTTCCTGATGCCAACAAACCAAAGCAGTCTTCTCTAAGCCTCAGGAAAACACGTGAAAACACTACATTTTGCAACATGCAGACCTCATGATGCCATTAAGATGGTCTGGTAAAAGAGTTTGATGAGGGAGCTAAGGAAGAGCCTTGCCTTTGCAGATGGAAATTCCTTCTGTGAAAGGCACTGTAGGTCTCACAAAAAGTACTCCAGTTTCATACAATTCAGTGTAAGTTAGTTTCACCAGGGACAATTAAGCAAAAATGAAACCTGAAAGACCTCTAACCTTCAAAAGTCAGGATTGGACATCAGCAATGGGATGGCTCTTCCCTACAAATGGACTAACCTCCTTTCTGTGGCTGCACATACCTAACCCCACACTTACAAAGCACTTTATTTGTTTCAGCTTCTCTTACTTTACAAGCACTTACATTTGCCAGGGGAAATTGTGGTCAAGTTAACACCAGTGAAGGTTTGCTCAGCAGCTCCACATGGCAGCAGACATAACCTGAGATGGGTGATCAGGATCCTGATCAGGTCTTCATTTGTAGATTTAATCATTTCATTGCCTGAAATTAGAGAGTACAATTTTATGAGGAGACTAGAGAAAAGTGGCTTTTTAGTTAAAGAAAAAATAGCAAATTGAGAGAGGCTACAACTGTTGTTTATAAGCATAGAAGGAATAACAGCAAGAAAATAAAATAATTAAGCTAACAACCCAAGAACTAGTGAGAATGAGCTGGCCATAAATAATTCAGGATGAAAATGAGAAGCAGGTTCACACCATTAAAGGAAATCTCCATAAAAACATCATTACTTGCCTCCAATTAGTCTAAAATATCAAGGAGGAGGTTGTTATATTTTCAAGCCATGACCCGAATGCCTCCTCCCAAGCTGCTGAGCACTGAAGGAGGACATACCCTGGAGACACCTTGGTCCCATCTGAGCCTCATCTGTGTTAGAACAGGCTGAATGTGGCGCTGGGGACCCTTTCTGGGAAGAGGCAGCCACCAGCTGGAGTACTTACTGGAATTTCATCCCGAAAGCTTTCAAAGACACTGGAATGAACACACCTGTGTTACATCTCTAGATTAAACAACAGAAGTCTGTTTGCATATAAACAGGAGCTGGCAAATATTTATATATGTTTTACAACATATGTCCTGGCATTTCTTTTATTTCCCTCTTTGGTCCCAATTTTACCATCCCTTGAGCTGACATTGCATCTTACCATCAAGAGGCCAGGCTGGTAGTGGAAATGAGGTTGTACCTCTACCTAGTTTATGTTATCAAACCTCAGGTTGCACCAGAAGAGGTTTAGGTTGGATATTACGAATAATTTCTTCACCAAAAGGGTTGTCAAGCCCTGGAACAGGCTGCCCAGGGAGGTGGTGCAGTCACTGTCCCTGGAGAGATTAAAAACTTGTGTAGACATGGTGCCGAGGGACATGGTTTAGTGCAGACCTGGCAGTGCTGGTTAACAGTTGGCCTTGATGATCTTGAAAATCTCTTCCAACCAAAATGATTCTACAGTTCTATGAACCAGGGTCGAAACTTTTGCTCAGGCTTTTCTGCAGTTTATCCTCTACTCTGGCAAGTGAAGCTCCTCAACACAGTATTGCAGCGGTTTAAGACAAAACAAGCTGTCACCAAGCACAAAGGAGACACGGACACCTCTGATGTTTCTTGAGCAGGTCCCTATTTTGTTGGTGATTCAATCCACCAAGAGCTAAATCAGCAATGTGTCCAAGCCCTCAGAGACCCTGTTCGAGCTCTGGGGGTGGCCAGACCTCCAGCACAGCAGGAAAGCCCCAGGCAGGACCAGACCCCAGCACAGTCTGGCAGTGAATGGCAGCAGCAGGGTAAAAGCGTGTTTATACGAGGGAGCAAGTACATGAGCACGGCCCGACACACAAATACACGTACTACAGACTAACAAACAGTCCTGGGGAAGAAATGGCCAACATCCTTGGCTCCTCTTAGTTTATGATTTCTTTATTACTGCCATTAAGCATCCTCAGGCATTTTGTAGGATGGTCTGAGTGCAGATTACAGAAAGGTCAGAGGAAAAATAGGTTCATTAAATAAAATATTATTTTCTTAAAACTTCCTTATGGAAAGAAATGTCTGTGTGAATCTTAAATAAGGTAGCACTGTGGCCCTCATCTAAACCTAGGGTCAGGGCATGGGAAGGACTGGGGTGGCCAGCTGCAGTCTGAGGCTAATTTAAATGCCAAAAATTGAAGAAAGTACGTGGGGAATTAAGGGCTCATTAGTATTATCTTGCTCTTGCTGTCTTGAAAGCAGGCAGTGCTGGTGACTTGCAATATTCTGACCAGGAAAGACTCCTAGAAAGCAAAAAAAAAGCACAGTTGGCAGGTGGAGGGTCTTTTTGAGCAACATCCCTTCTGCTCTAGTGTTGTGGGCATGATGTTGTCTTCTCTGCTGGCAGTGGGCTTGAAGGCAGCCCCCTCACTCCTGCGGCTCTGGATCCTGCTGGAGGCATTAGCAAATACATCTCCCTTTGCTCTTCAGAAAATACAGCATCTGAGGGACAACCACCAGCAAACTGCATCATATTCCCCAGCCGGTTGATTGTAATTCCTTGAACATGCAAAGCATCTTTAATTGTAGTGCTCATCAAAGCAGTTTTTAGATGTTAATTCTCACAAAGCCCTCATAAGGCTGTTACACCCAGGGAAAGTGAAGCGGGCAGAGATTAACTAATTAGCACAGGGTATGTCACAGCTCTGCAGAAGGAGCTCTGCCCTGCCCCAGTCCATTTGCATTGCTATTTTATTGCCCAAAAATGCAATGCCACACCAGGCTAGGCCTGGAAGTCTGTGCTCCAGCAAAGTACCAAGCATTGGGCTTTGCTGTGCCTTGGCTAGTGGATAGCCAGCATTGCTGCCTGCAGCTCCCACCTGATGCCCTGCTTCCCAGTGGGTCATTGCAAAAGGCAAAGATGCAATATAGGATGGGACAACTCAGCCAGAAATGTTTGGAGCTCACTGTGCCTCTTTGGTCCTAGGATGTCCTAACAACCTGATTCTTGTTTGGTCCTAACAAGTAATGGTGACCCTTTGGTCCCTAAGGACGCAGGGGTCCCCTTGGGCATACACTCCCCTCCTTACCACCACCATGAACTCCTCTCTAAAACTAGATCCTCCCAAACAATTCCACCAGCTTCTCCACACAGAAAACATGGCATGACCAGATTTCTCTACAGCCATCCCAAGTCTTTCCTCCTTTAGCCACCCCCGACACAGAAGAGCTAAGGGCTTTGGGGCAGTTTCCCATTTCCACGTGCCACTTGGCAAATGAAGCACTGATGTTTGACCATGTAACTCTCACTGATGATAAATCCCTCCCTGCACACCCAGGTTGTTCTTTAACGCGCTGCTACAGATCAGCCCCTGTCCAGGGTCAGCCGGTGCCAGTTAAGAACAAGCTTGGCAGAGCCGCCTTCATCCACCTCGATAGAGGACCTGGCCTGTAGAAAGGCCAGTCTTGCTTAGCTCAACATACAATTTATCAACACGGACACTCCTCACAGGACCTTTTGTTCCTCTTGCATAAATCAGAAACATTTCTGTGCAAGCCAGGCAATACGTCTGGGAGAGGCGACTCCAGCCCAGAAATAGCACAGATACAGACGTCTCCACTCCTGGGAAATCTGCTGACAGAAGAGAGGGTCTCACATGGGGGAGCTGCTGCTTGTGACCATTCAAACTGATGTTGCTGATAGTTTGATACGAGGCCAGGCTTGCTTTCCCAGCACGCAGGACAAGCGAGGCTGCAGGGAGTCAGCATTTTGTATCACTCCACACACCGTTTATCTAAGTAAGGAAAAGACACCAAGGATGGCTGCAGACATGCAGCGAATGGTGGGAGGGGAAAAACCAAGCATAATGATATCATAGAATGCTCCCTGAGTCATTAGCTACAACCCATATCTTTGCTGGGCTGAAGAGACGAGGGGTTGCAAATAGATGCCATGGATAAATGCCAGGAGAAAAAGAGTTTCAATTTTACTGACAAGGCTATTGCTGATTAACTGCTTTGCAGCTTGGCCTGTACGGAGAGCTAGATGTGGACACAAGAATCCTTCAATTGCTTCTACTTCAAGTGTGAGTGAGAAGCCAGGGAACAATAAACTGCGCAGCAGAGACCTCATCCCACAACAAGTCCATAGTGCCCTGATGCTGGCCAGGGTATCTCAGGGTTGGGATTGAATGGTTAGAAACACGCACGCTGGAGTAGGCAAAGGCACACATGACAGGTTGACAGAAGCTAATTAGTGCCATAAATGTGTCCTTCTTCTGAAGACATCTGAACTGGTTAGTGATTTTTCATAGCTAAATGGTTTTGAAGGTTTTTTCCAAGATAATGAAAATCTGTTTAACTAAGGTGTCAATATGTTTTGTGTCACTCTAAGGACAGAAGAGTGAGGCTGCAGCTTCAAGATGAGCTCCTCTGCAAAGTCAAAACCTGAAAACTCCAGAACCCAAGTAATGAAAAATAAAGGAGTAAATAACAAAAGTAATAATCCATAGAGCAAAATGCTGCATTTCCTCTCCGAAACGCCCCCAGCACGCAGCTTGCTGTGCTGCGGTACCTGAGCACACTTTCTGCTAACACGCGCATTCTCCCTCTCCTTAGGTATTGCACACCGTGTCTTTCTCTCCAAGTGATTTTCCTCGAGTACTGTTTAGCAACTCACTGCTGGTTATCAGTTACTCCAAGCAGTTCATCCTAATGACCATGCTAAGCTTTTCTTTTTATTTTTTCAGCTCTTTTCAGTGCTGCTTCTTCCCGTGAGAAACAACAGGCAGCAGCAATTTGAAACCTCTGGGCAGAGACCCTGGTCTCTGCAGGTCGACCTGTTCTCTGCTCTCCTTCTGCAAGTGTGGACCTGCAGGATGCTCCTGGGCAGCACAGCTTCCCTGGCCCAAAGCACCCAAAAGGCTCCACAGTCCGTTAAGACTCTTCCTCTGCATCATCCCATCATGACCTATAAAAATCTTCTCAAAATTAAAAAAAAATAGTTTGAGCACTAAATGCCAAAATGCCTCGCTCTCTTGCTGGTGGAATCATGGACTGCAAGATCATGAGATTGTTCTGTCTGATGTCCCCACCCATCTCTAGGCACTAGGAGATGCAGCAGGTCTTGCATGTCTGAGGAAGGTCTGCAGTATAGACCACTACACGGGCTTCTATATTTTTCTGTGCTTCAGTAGGCATCAATTAATGTGCACATGCAAATTAGGCTGGAGCATTGTGTGAGAAGAGACTATCACCCAAAAGAGAAGGAAAAGTAGGAGATGTCTCTAGTTACATGTATTTATTCCATCAAAATGTGCTTCTGGTCAGATCATTAACTGCAAAGAGCCACTCAGACTGCAATCTAATATTCAGAGGTTTCAAACGTCTCAGGCCTTCTTGTGTCAAGGGAATATTTCAGCTCCTGCATCAATCTCTCTTTCACCTTTCTCATCACCACCACAATGACAAGTCCCTTTTCATGGCTTGTAGCATCTTGCCAGATTCCTCAGGCAGAAAATTTCCCTTTCTGAATGACTGTAGAATATCGCAGGCTGCAGGGTAGCCAAAGCCTCCCCCTGCTTTCCAACTTGCTGGACAGTTTTACAAAATCTTTGCTCCCATATGAGGACAGAACTGCAGTCCCATAAATGACAAAACCATCAGGAGATGCCTGCTAAACCATGCACTTTGCAAGCTACAGGTGAATTTATCTGTATGCTGCTGGTCAAAGGTGTGGTATCTGCATGAGCAAAGACGTGTCCATGAGTGCTATAGCCTCAGCTACTGAGTTAAGGAGCCTGTATGGTGATGTACATCTTATTCAGGTGGCCTGCAGGTGAACATGTGTGGAGGGGACAATTCTGGCTCCAGACAGACCAAACGTTGAATTTCAGAATGGATCTAGGGTCCTCCAAAACATGAAGATACCCTGAAACAGGTCCTCTCCATGCTGTAACTCAACTTCTCTGAAGCTCAGAGCTTGCACACAAACCCATTTTACTGGGACAAACAGATAAAAGCAAACAAATTGTACTTTTTGAGTGACCCTGCCTGAAACACCCAGAGAAGCAGTAGATGAAGCCTGACTTTCCTGAGCAGGAAGCTCGTGGCATCAAACAAGTAAGGGCTACACAAACACCGCCATCCTGTCCAAGTTGTGTGAGCCTGCTCCAGGCTGGGGAACCTCAGCATCACACCAGAGCCTGCGCTGGGCTATGCAATAATTGCTTGTTTAATGCAAAACCAGTGGTGGATAAAATAACACTGGGAGCTTCCACACAGCCCAGCATTGCCTGACTTGAGTGATTAAAACTAGAGATTTCCTTCCTGTATATGATCTGGCTCCACTGTTGTGTTAAAATCGGCGTATAACCTAAATGACTGGGTAGGAGGGACTCGGCAGCACTGTGGGGACCCTCAGCAGGACAGTCACACTTAAATATCAGCAGCTGCTGATGCTTCCCTGCCCAGCCTTGACCTGCACCGGTGTTTAGTGGGGAATAATTCCGAGGCAGGACCTGCTATGCATTAGCTGCACCATCTGGGGCAAACATCTTGGTTTTCTTGTTTCCACCAGCCTGTAATACTAGCTTCTTGTCTATGTCACAGAGCTGTTTTGAAGATGAAGAAAAAGGCCTCCCAGGGAATATAAGAAGGAGTTTGGCATCCACCTCCCACAGATACTCAAGCATAGCTGGCATTTGGAGATAGCAGAACAGAGGAAAGTAACTGAAATAAAGCCATTATCCCTTTCTCCTTTAAATGGCATGTTTCTTTGTCTTTTTTTTTCTATTTAATTTTGCATGTGGAATCTAAAGAATATGGGGAGCAGCACAACATTAAACTCCTGTATGTGCTCACCTAACTGTACGCATGTACCTTGCAACAGTGACTGCATCGTCCTGGCTGGCAGTGAGCAATCGGTCACAGCCTGGTCCAGGTTACAAACACCAACTTCTAGAGAAGGAGGCCAAAACCCAGGTAGAAAGCTGCAGCCATTTGGTGAGTAGCTGCAGTTTGTGGTTATTTCAGCTAATAAAATCGCAATCCTCTCAGTGACTGGTCCAAAAATAGGTTAAGATTTTGGAGAGAGATGAAAAGCATTTATCCTGCTTCTGGGGTTGTTCCCTGCCCTGCAGCTTCGCTCTGCTTTCCAAAACAATGAACTTTTACCAGCAATACATGATTGCAGATGCTCAGCTCAAAGGTAATGAAGGCAGGAGATGAAGATGCTTGGTGGCCATTGGTCTCCTGCCATCAGGGGCATCTTGGGACAACACATCTTTTAGTGTAAAGATATTACTGCAATCTCCCTGATTTGCAGCTTAATGTAATAACGTCTCTCTCAAGCAGAGCACTGGCAGATGCACAGTAGCTAAATGGATTTTCCAGGCTGAACCAGACACCCAGACAACAAAAGGAAGAAGCAAAGTTTCCTCCAGCGCCAGGGGACTGGCAGGAAAGGCGGCAGAGCCCAGCCCGGCAGTCTGGAGGTGCATGGGGAGTATCCGTGATCCCCACTCCCTTCATCCTGCACCCTTGGGTGGGGGCTCCCTGTCCCTCTGTGGCACAGTGAGCCAGGACCTGCCTCCTGTGTTCAGCTTGGGCTCATCTGCTTGATGGCAGACAAAATATAATGGAAAACCTTTGCCTTGATGAATTTATTTTCAATTTCTGCAGATTGAGTTAAACTCCAGCAGGACAAAGAGCATGAAGCAAACCCTGAGCACATGGGATATTTCAGCATCACAGCATTTCCTACACATAGAGAACCTAAATGCAGATCCTGCACCCCAAGTGACCTTCACACCAGGCTGTGAGATCTCCAGATCTGTATTTCACCCCTCTCACTGCCTCAGGCTTGAAATGGCTCATCCAGTGTCAGGCCAGAGGGCTGCTAAAGGCTTTAAGGCAAGCAAAGAGTGTCTTAGAGAGACTCTCAAAATGTTAGTAACAGCACTATCCAAAAATGTTAAATTCATTCACTAATTAAATCACACAATGGAGTAATAATATATTTTAAATGTAAGCTGTAAGGCAGTGCCTGGATTCCCAAGTAGTCAATACATCTTTTCCAGTCTCAAAACAAAACCTTTCCACAGTAGATAGTGGCATCAGGACAGAACTTAGGACTATTCAGGTTGCTGTTACGAGCATCCTATATTTCCCCACCTCCAAACACTACACAGTCGGGGCCCATCACCACATAAGCCTGATGTGTTTCACTTTTGATCTTCAAAGCAGGTACGCATTGTTCAGACAATTGAAAAGGAAACCTGAAAACTGCCAGCATTTTGAGAGACACTGAAATCGGCAAAGATCACTGGAGAGGATGAAGAGTTACATCCCATGCAAAAAAATGAAGCAAGAGCAGGAGCAGCAGCGGAAGCTCCCTGAGAGCAGGTACAGAATAATGACATGTGAAACATGTTTGGATCCAGTGTAGGGCACTGAGTAGAGAAAATAATCTTCTGACTGTAAGTAGGAAACTCTTCCATCCCGTTTTCTCCTTTTTCTGTAATAAAGAGAAGCTTACAAGCCAAGCTTGCAAGCACAGCCACAGTGTCCGTCCCTCACCTACTCAAGCACAGAGAGGCTACTTGCCCATTCGTTTTTCAGATCCCTTTGTGAGTCCAATTAAAGCTTTCCATTTTTTTGATGCAAGTAGCAGAGCTGCTAATTAACTGCTGAAAATTATATCGAGGATCCAGTATCTGCTGTACAGCTACCTCAGTGCTTAACAGCTTCCCAGGGTACCTGTTGTAGGGGTGAGTGGTAGCAGACGTACAGAGGACGGGGAAAAAAAATTAACAACTTTTGGAAGCAGTGTTGGCTTGAGAGTGCCTCTAACCTGAAATTGACAGGAAGTAATAAATAAATAAATTTATATGAATTGGTTATCCAAAGTAAAGTGCAACCCAAACCCACCAAGCATTATCCTCTTTGCATCATCTCCAGCTACAAGGGGATGAAATGGAAGGGGAAAAGAGGAAATCTACTATTCATTAAATACTTCTAAAATCCATTAAATTCATTACACACAGTTCCATTTTTGTCTGATGCCCCTGAAACTCTCAAAAATGGATAAAGAAAAATCATTATCAGATGCTCTCCTTCTTTTCTAAAAGCACTTTTAGTTCCCCCTCCTCTCCAATGTGCTGGCGAGCCCTGACATGGGGAAAGAGGGGAACACTTGTTTGGATGAATCTTTATATGCCATGAGAGCCACATCCTGTTTGTGGGAGTAATCCTGAAACCGTGGGACCAAGATTCCTTATTTCTGATGCAAAGGACTGTTCAATAATAAGATTCCTGTGGGAGTACAGGAAACACACACCAAATCCTGGTGGATTACAGGAAAACGTGCAATGGCAACTGTCCCCATCCAAACGTGCCTTATTTGTATGATTTCTGTTAATTTTCTGATTTATCATCTTAACTGGACCTGGTCACCAGGAGAGGAGAGGGACCAGGGGGTAGCTAATAGCACATGAAGTGCTCTTGCTTGAGGAGCACTGTGGGGGAAGCTGCAGCCAGGCCAGGGGATGCTTTTAATTAAGCTGTATCCTTAAAAGGCTCTTCTTGATGAAATGCCAAAAGTTAGAGCACTAAATAATGAAGCAAGCGATTCAGGCAAGATGTACACCATCTAACCAATGGAAATGACTTAATAAACTGCCCTCAACTAATCAACAGAGTTATTAAGAGATCTGCAAGCAGAAAAGATGATTGCACAAAAATTCTGGCTCTTCTTTTCTCCTGGCTCCGATGACCTTCTGGAAATCCCTGTGAGGTCACCCCTGCAGCCTGAAGGACCAGAGCTATCAACAAACATCCTTCTTTCTCCTTGGAGACTTCCCCACTGCTGGGCAGATTTACCCTTGCTGCCAGAGTGTTGCAGGAGATACATTTCCTGATGCTCCATGTGCGTACATTTCACTGGAGCTTCGATGAGAAACCATCAGGCAATCTGACTATGGTTAATTAAATATCTGCCTGAGTAAGCCCATGACCCCTCCACATACCTCTGTACCTCCAAAAGAAACGTAGATGCTGCAAATGAGTCCATGTGGTGACACTTCCATGGCTTCAGGGTGGTTTTTCAAGGCCAAAGACAGACTTTTCCTACACACGGCTTTGCTGAAGGTTTTGAACACATTATTTAGTTGACTTTGGTTGTTGCTGCTGAGTTGTTATGTTACATGTTGTTTATGGTTTGCCCACTAAGTGGAGCTGGGGACTGTCCCATGCTTCCTCTCCCAGGATGATGCCAACATATTTGTTTTCCTCCCCAGATGAAGTGGAAGGATCATCTGCTGGCAACGTGGCTGCAGCTCACACAGATTCATGGGCCATTGGGGCTGGTACGTCCTTTGCTTTCCATCAGGTAACTTTGAGGTC
>JAVSBS010026960.1:0-21705 GCA_033124195.1 Coracias cyanogaster | reverse complement strand
GTTTTATTCTCTACTTCCCATCAGTAGGCAATGTTTGGCCACTCCCTGGGAAGCAGGGCTCCAAGAGGCGTAGCAGTTGCTCTGGAGGACAACAGAACAGCCCTCCCCCCTCCTCTTTCTCCCTAGCTTTATAGCTGAACTGACATCATATGGTATGGAATATCCTTTTGGTCAGTTTGGGTCAGCTGTTCTGGTTGTGTTCCCTCCCAAGATCTTGCCCACCCCATCCTACTGCGAGGGTGAATGTTGGGAAGCGCTTTGGTGCTGTATGAGCCCTGCTCAGGAGCAGTCACACCACGGGGGTGTTATCAACACCATTCTAGCTCCCAGCACAAAAACACTGCTGCTACGTGGAAAACCAGCTCAGCCAGACCCACTACAGCATGGCAGCCGCGTTTGAATCATAGTGTGTTCAAAATGCTGGCCAGTCTGTTTGCCAGGTGGTCCTGCATCAACACCTACATCCTCTATGTGTTCCCAGTGATTATGTTTATAATTTGTGGGAAATGTGTCAAGGGGTTCATTGTGCTGTACTGGATGCTGACTGCTTATGCTATGATTGTGTCACTGCTGGGGAGGGCAAACAGGTACCTGCATGTGGCCTGGGTGTTTGTTAGTGGTCTCACCCCATCTATTGATGAGACAGGGGAGGCGACTTCCTTGGCTTTTAAAGATTTTACCTACCCGTGGAACACCCAGGCCAGCATGCTCTCACTGCTATGTTTGCTGAATGTCTGCCATGTGCTGTTTAAGATTATACAGTTCTTATCCAATGTTATCACCTTGAGACCTGCCCCGAGGCTGGATAGTTATGAGTGGCAATGTGTGTGGGAGAGCATGGGCAAGTGCTTGGGCCAGTGGTCACCCCCTGTGTTTTGGAATTTCACTCCTGAGCAAGTGCAAAATCCTGATAAATTAGTAAAGCACTTAGAGAAGGTGTGCTGTCAACCCGGCAACTCCCAGGAGACACAAATCCCTGCAATGTGTTGGGGACTTGCCCATGCCTACCATATACTGCTCAGCACTATCCAGTGCCCTCAAAGGGAAGAAGAGGTCTCTGAACCTGACAACAAACCAACTCATAGTGCAGCTGAGCCAGAGAAACAGCCTGTACCAGTATCAGTTGCCCCTGTACAGAAAAAGAAATATACCAAAAAATCAGTTCGTATAGTGAGGGATGAGGATGAACAAGGGCCATCACGAGAACAGGAGGAAGAGCCAGATGTGGTCACCTGATCCTTGTCCTTGAGTGAGCTGTGAGACATATGGAAGGACTTGTCTCCCAGGCAAGCGGATTGTCACCTGGCTGTTCCAATGCTGGGATTATGGAGCTGGTGTTTTGGAGCTAGAGGAGAAAGAGGTCAAGCAACTCAAGGTAATTGGGAAGCAGGCGCAGCCCCTCAGCCTTTGGATGCAACTCCTTTCAGGTGTGAGGGAAAGGTACCCCTTCAAGGATGATGTCATGTGTTAGCTAAGCAAGTGGACCACCATGGAGAAAGATATTCAGTATCTGAGGGAAGGGGCCATGCTGGACATGATTTATGGTGATCTGAATGATGAGCCCTCACCCATGGATCCAGACCAAGTTCAATGTATACCACCCATGTGGCGGAAAATCCTGCGAAGAGCACCACTGTCATATGCCAATTCATTGGCAGTAGTGTCCTGGAAAGACGGCCAGGGACAAAAGGTGGATGAAGTAGCTGTCCATCTCTGCCAGTATGAAGTAAGCAGCTCCTCCTCTCTAGAGCCTGTGTTTTAGCTGTCAAGGAATTGTCTCGAGAGGTCCAGCAGATCAAAGAGGATGTCTCACTCTCCACCTGTACAGGCCCACATCTCAGCTTTTAGGAGTAGATGTTTCCCTTTTCAAGAGAGAAACCATGGAAAGTTGACACCATGGGGCACCCTGTGGTTTTACCTACATGACCATGGAAAAGACATGAGAAGGTGAGATGGAAAACCCGTTTCAATCCTAGCTGGATGGGTACATGAGTTGCAAGGGAAGACAACTGTTAAAGGGGAGTCCTCCAAGAAAAATGTTGCCTCAGTTTCCAGTGGGAAATCTCCCAGACAGAAGAGAAGGGCTGATATGACATCTGACCCTCTCAAGGGGACCTCTAAGTCATTCTTATATGAAATCAGTGATTCCGATCATGATTAGAGGAGCCCTGCCTCTAGCCAGGTGGAGGAGAGGGATAATTGGATTTACTGGAATGTGTGGATTCAATGGCCTGGCATGTCAGACCCCCAAGAATATAAGGATCTAGTAGATATTGGTGCACAGTGCACCCTGATGCCATCAAGCTAGAGAGTGGGTAAACCCATTTGTGTCTCTGGAGTGACAGGGGGATCCCAACAGCTGACTTGGTAGCTGAAATAAGTCTAACAGGGAAGAACTGACATAAACACACGATTGTGACTGGCCCAGACACCCCGTGCATTGTGGGCATAGACTCTTTCAGGAGGGGCAGCTTCAAGGACCAGAAAGGGTACCAATGGGCCTTTGGTATAGCTGCCCTGGAGGAAATTGAACAATTATCCACCTTACCCGGTCTCTTTGGTGGTTGATGGCTGAAGATCAGCAGGTGCCAATTGCCACAAAGACAGTGCACTGGCGGCAATACCACGCCAACCGAGACTCTCTGATTCCCATCAAGCAGCTGATCCGCCAGCTTGAGAATCAGAAAGCGACGTGCAAGACTCATTCGCCCTTCAACAGCCCCATATGGCCAGTCCAAAAATCTAATGGTGAATGGAGAATCACAGTGGACTACTGTGGCCTGAATGAAGTGACGCCAGCGCTGAGTGCTGCAGTGCAGGACATGCTAGAGCTCCAATACAAACTGGAGTCGAAGGCAGCCAAGTGGTATGCCATGGTTGATATCACTAACGCATTTTTCTCCATTCCTATCTGTGGTGGTTCAGTCCCTGCTGGGAGCCAAGCCACATGGCCACTGCCACTGCACCACCACCTCCCAGGCAAAAAGTTTTAAAATGACTTTTTGAGTTGAGATAAGGAGAGTTTAATACAATAGCATACAAGAAACAATCGCAATAACAACAGCAATGATAGCAGTGAGAAAAACAATGTAAAAAATAAGTGATACTGTGGGGGTAAACGGATGGAGCCAAGTGGAGCCAAGCTGACCAGCCAACGAAGGCAAGTCACACTTTGGAGCCAGAACTGGCCCCAGGACATGATGTCAGCATGGTATGGAATAGCCCTGAACCAAATTAACCCTGTCCTGGCCGAATCATGACACTATAGCACCAGAGTGCAGGCCACAGCTTGAACTTACTTGGAGGGGTATCCAGTACACCTGCAATTGATTGCCCCAAGGGTGGAAACACAGCTCCACCATTTGCCATGGAGTGATCCACACTGCACTAGAGAAAGGTGAGGCTCCAGAACACCTGCAGTATGATGACGACATCATCGTGTGGGGGAACACAGCAGAGGAAGTTTTTGAGAAAGGAAGGAAAATAACTGAGATCCTCCTGAGGGCCAGTTTTGCCATAAAGCAAAGTAATGTGAAGGGATTGGCACAGGAAATTCAGTTTTTGCAAGTGAAATTGCAAGATAGGCATCATCACATTCCAATGGGTGTGATCAACAAAATAGCAGCTGTGTCCACACCATAGGTGACATGAGCTGAGGAGGCCCCACCATATAAGAAGCTGTCAGATGAGGAGACGCGCTATGCCTTGTTTACTGATGAGTCCTGTTGCATTGTGGGAAAACATCAGCAGTGGAAAGCTGCTGTGTGGAGCCCCACACGAGTCACCGAAGCTACTGAGGAACAGGGTGAATCGAGTCAGTTTGCAGAGGTGAAAGCCATCCAGCTTGCTTTGGATATTGCTGAGCGAGAAAGGTGGCCGAGGCTCTACCTCTACGCTGACTCATGGATGGTAGCAAATGCTCTGTGGGAGTGGTTGCAGCAGTGGAAACAGAGCAACTGGCAGCGCAGAGGGAAACTCATCTGGGCTGCTGGACTATGGCAGCATATTGCGGCTCGGGTGGAGAACCTAGTTGTGAAGGTGCACCATGTAGATGCTTATATCCCCATGAGTCAGGCCACTGAAGAACATCAGAACAAGCAGCAGGTCAACCAAGCTGCCAAGATTGGAGTGGCTCAAGTGGATTTGGACTGGCAGCGTAAGGGTGAACTATTTCTTGCCTGATGGGCCCATGAGACCTCAGGTCACCAAAGAAGGGATGCGACACATAGATGGACTCGAGATCGAGGGGTGGACCTGACCATAGACACTATTGCAGAATTCATACATGCATGTGAAATACGTGCTGTGATCAAGCAAGCCAAGCGGATAAAGCCCTAGTGGTACAGATGATGATGATTGAAATATAAAGACGGAGAGGCCTGGCAGATTGACTACATCACACTGCCGCAGACCTGTTAAGGCAAGCACTGCATGCCGGTTGGCTCAGCTCTGCTCGGCTCCATCCGTTTACCCGCACGGTATTGCTTGTTTTGTACATTGTTTTTCTTTGTTTTCCTTTGTACATTGTTGTAATTGCTGTTGTTACTGCGATTGTTTCTTGTGTGTCATTGTATTAAAAATCCTTATCTCAATCCCGGCTCTGTGTTTTCCCTGTCTCCCTTCCCTGGACCAGCGGTGAGGGGGCAGCAGCAGTGGCCACCTGGCTTGGCTCCCGGTAGGGACTGAACCACCACATCTTCTCACAGGAAATTAGTGATAGAAGAAGAGGGAATGGCTTCAAACTGCAACCGGGTAGGTTTAGACTGGGCATTAGGAAAGAATTTTTTGCAGACTGGACATGATGAAAATTTTTCGCAGAAAGAGTAGTCAGATACTGGAATAGGCTGCCCAGGGAGGTGGTTGAGTCACCATGCCTGGATGTGTTTAAGGGTTGTTTAGATGTGGTGTTGGGGGATATGGTTTAGGGGAGAACTTTGTGGAGTAGTGTTGATGGTTGGACTTGATGATCCCAAGGGTCTTTTCCAACCTGAATGATTCTATGATTCTGTGATTCTATATCTTGCAAAGCTGCAAAATTTTCCATTTTTTGCCTTTTAAAACATTCAAGATGCTAATCCAAAGATTTAATAGTGGTTTAGACACTTCATTACAAAAAAATGCAGAAATTCAATAGGAAAGGTTATTTTGTAACAGATAAAGTTAAATTTACTGTAGTTAACCTATTCCTTGCCTCTCTAATTTCCCCAGCTAGAAAGGAAGTGCATTGAAGGAAAACAAACGTATAACTTCAGTAACATCTGATCATTTATATCACCAACAAAGTGAGGCAGGATGGAGAAAGAAGAAACCTCAGTGATGGAATAATTAATACCCGAATGGATTAAAAATAATATTTTTAAGGAAGGGAATTATGTGTGTCATGCTTTACATGATAGAGTTAATATAAGGTCTACTGTGTTTCATCTGAGTTATACCTTTGTTTTAGTGTGAAAGACTGAAGTATGATTTTTTTTTCCCCCGCTATTTTAGGAAGTTTAAAAAGAAAACAAAACCCACCTCATCATATTGTTTGCTACAAAAACACATCAGCTCTAGTCAGGAGAAATGGCAAGCTGGTCAAGCTACCTGTTTAAAGCAATTAAACCTATTTTTTTCAAGATGCATTGTTTTATCTAAGCCTGGTTTTACAGAGGGGTGTATCTCTGATTTTGTTAATAGTAATTGATCTTAAAAACATTTGGTAATTCAAGACTGTATGGTCTGGTGTTTACTGTCTTGAAATGAGTATATAATATTAAAAAAAAATATTAAAAGGTGTTGTGATTCTCAATGTTATATTCTGTCCACTCATGTTAACTGGTTTCCAGGTTACATATTTCACATAAACACTATTTAAAAAATGACAAAGGCTAAAAAATTGCTCTAAAAACTTGAATGTTGCAATATAGATGTTAAAGACTCATTTCACTCAAAGCAAAAGGTGCGTTTTCTCTAGAATGACTCACAAAAATAAGCTGAATTACCACTTGCAATCTGTAACTGGAATGATGTCCTCAGTGTTAACATTTCAGTGTCAGAAGTTCTGTCTATTCAAGGCATTGAGTATTTGCCTATAGTTCAATACAATTTACTGTGGGACAAATATACTTGCCTTAAAGCTTGTGACTTAATGCAAACTCATAGTTTTTAGCTAACTAAGAGATACTTGCTCTCTGGAGAAGATAAACCCAAGTTTGAATAGATACCAAGCTCTCAGTTTTCCCATGTTTGCTTCATTTTCACTTCATGTAACTTTGGGGATTTTTTATGCTGGTTTGACGTTTTCAGGTTTCTTTTTCTTCTTTTCCCTAGTGTATATTCGGGTCATCAGTCTATTCTAGTCCCTCCTCTGGAACTGGAGAGCAATGTGTCTCTGTGGTTATCTGCTGTAAGTCAGTATAAAGTGCGTGTCACGTTCTGCTCTTACTCTGTGATGGAGATGTGCACCAAAGGGCTTGGAACACAGACTGATACGCTCCGGGTGAGTGGACTTAATTTTTCACTATACTGACATATAAATGCATGTGTCTTTCTAAACGTACTTTGGTTTGACTTGCAGAAGATGGACCCATAAGTGTTTCTCTGAAAGCCTTTCATTATGACTTGCTCTTTGGGAAATGTTGAGATTGCTGGAAGTTTCAGCTCTCATGTTTCTGGTAGGGGGAAAAAAGACGTCTTACGTTTTCAGCTTTACTTATTTGTGCCACCTCTATGCTGCTGGGTATTTCTGAGATTTTGGGCAAAATACGTAGCAAGCCTATCAACCTTTTCTTGTCCGAGAGGAAAAAAAAAAGAACCAACCAGCCAAAAAAACAAACAAACAAACAACCGAACAAAACCCACACTAAGAAAAAAGAAAATAAAAGAAAAAAGAACCTAAAAGGCCCACCAAACCCTCAAAACCAAAAAACCTCCCTGCCAAACAAAAAACCAAGAAGACTTCCCAAAACCTGGGAAGTCTCACCTGCTTTTGAATTGCTTGACAACAAATGTATTGGGTTCTAAAATGCATGTAATCTTCCTAACAGCAGTAATTACACACTCCTTTATTTTTCAGGGAAATCTCTTAACTGAAACTTAATTTCCTTGAAGAGGCACCTCTATCTCAAGGGTAGGAGAGTTCCCACAGCTGTAATAACTAAGCTGCTCAGGACTTCCACCAGGGGAATGTCTGGCAGCTTGTTGCACACGAGAAAGCAGCTACACTGTACTTAGTATAGACAAAGAGGTCCCTCTATTCTCCTGGACCTCACTGAAGGGAATCCTGGCCCATAGCCAGTTGCGACAGGTTCACATTCACACTGATGAGGGCAATAATGTCTTCAACAAGCTGCATCTGAAACTGCATAGCACTGGGCATGAGTGGGTCTTGTGAGCCTAGCCCTGTGACACAATGGCATGGGTTTTTTTCAGTTTAAAATGGTGAGAGGCTGTGTTGCATCTACGCAGTATGAGTAGTTTGTATCTGGTGCATCAAACCCTGCCACAAAGCTTCTTGGCACAATTTTACAGGGTTGTCCTGGGTGGATGGGGCCAAACTGAGTGCAGTCTCTGTCTATATTTTTTAACCACCTCATGTCAGTTATTCCAGTGTTTTTTAATTCCATCTGTTCTGTAAACTATTTCTAGAATTGTTGGCTTCAAACTTAAAATGTTCTTTTCTTCACCCAACCTCTCAGATGAAAGGAGTTAACCTATCCTGTGTGCGAACATGCATGGTGGTTGCAGAGGAGAGACCGAGGATTACATTAACACAGTCCTTCTCTAAGTTATTCAAAGGCCTGGGCCTTTCTGCTCGTGCAGTGAGCACTACATTTGGATGCAGGGTTAACGTAGCAATTTGCTTACAGGTGAGATTAAACTGCTTCTTCTTTATACAGAATCTCTGGAAACTTTATAGGAAATCATGTTTTCTGTGTAGCTTTATGTAGTCTTTTTCCTAATGAACTAGAGCTTCATTGCTTGCTTGCTTTATCACCAAGTTAAATAAGCCTTGAAAATACAGATTATGGAAATTTCACTTTTCTGTACTAATTGACCAATTGATTTGCCTTTCTAATACAGAGGATCAGTATTAAGAAACTTGTTTCCTTCTATGCAGGAGCAGTATTACATTAAATACACAGTTTCCTGTTCATAAACATATTAAATATTTGAAGCAGTGCTATTTCAGCTTTTGTGTGACTCAGATTTTGTCTGTTTGAAAAATAGCATATGTATTTGTGGAATTAAATGGAACACTTGAGTTCCTCAAGTAAGACCCAGGAAAATTGACAAGATTGGCAGGTTTTTTTTACTTTTAAAGATCTCAAATTAGTATTATCAACATGCAAATTTGCCTGTTTGTCTCACTTCATGTGAGAGTTGGACTTATTTTTCAGTTAAAGGTATAGAATTGAAAGCCTTGAGGGGTAGAATATGCCCGAAAAGTACACAGCCCTGCTTCACAGATGGGAGATAATGACATGCCATGGGCCAGACCTGCCTTTGATAGTGTAGTTTTCAGCTGATGATAATCTTGTATGTGTAATTTAACCAGATTAAATCTAACTTTTCTTAATGACATATTTCTTCTTTAGTTAGGAGAGGGGGGAAAAAAGTATTCCACAACTTACCTGAAAATCAGGTACAATTATGGTCTAGAAAATAGCAAAACACCCTGGATTTTGAATGATATTTGAGTTAATAGATAAACTGCTCAAGTTTTATATGTGACAGTATGTAGCTTTGAATGCGGGGAATTTCACAGATGGCACATGCATTAAGTATGACTGCAATTGTAAACTTTATTTGCAATTTTATTGGTATGAATTACACTTAATAAAAAAAATATGATTTTATGAAGACTGCTACTGTGCTTTTGCAAAAGTTTTTAATTTTTTCTTCCTGGTTCTCACTAGATGAAGGAAAGCCTTTTTTCCTCTCAATATATTTTGATGTTCTAGATTTTCTACAAGAGAGATGTTTTGGGCCATGAGTTTCTTAGATATGTTGCTATTCAAAACTATTTCTTTAGTTTCTACAGTTTATTTCACACATATTAAAGGAGAAGAGGTTTTTAACAACCCCTTGATATATGGTTCTAAAGAATGCAGCCAGAGCAATTTTATGAATCAGTAGGTGGAAAAATAGGAAGAATACAGATGAAGTTAAGATGACTGTAAATGAAGATTTTTCAGTTAATTGAATAAAACATTTCACATCGCAAGTGTGAAAGAACAGCTTTCTGAACTGCTTGTCTAAATAAGAATTTTTAAAAGCCATTTTTGGGTATTTGCTGTTCAGAACGCACAATGAGGGGAAGTTTTTGTGTAGAATGTTAAATGGCAATGTGAAAAGTACTCCAAGAAAACTGTGAAGAGTGTAGGGCTGCTGGGCAGTTAAGCTTCCCCTTAATTTTATACCTTTTTCATCTCTGTCCTCCATTCCTGAGACGTTTTTTAGTGGTTCGGTTTTGTTGGTTTTTTTCTTTAACCCCTTCCCCCATTATTCCGAAGTGATATCTATATTTGACTTTTTTAAATAGTTGAATTTAAATGACCATAGATGAATAGCCAAACTGAATGGGTATTTGATACAAGTTAGCATGCAAATAAATAAATAATGTCTTCCAAGCTTGCTGGACTAGTTTACTGAGAAAGTGTTTCTGAAGCTTGTAGATGGAAGAGGGATTTGTAAGACAAAGGCGTTATGTAGGATCTGCCTTAAACCTCCTCATGTTTATTAACTTGCATGTTTCCCAGTGAACCACTTAAAAGTGCCAAGCTCTTGAGTAATCTGAAATAGAAATTTTCTTTTCACTCTAAAACAGTATGAGTTTTGTTTTCTGTCTTACTGTGTGTATCTTATGTTTCCAGTGCCTCTTTGTATTTTCTTTTTTCCCCTTTCTCTGTTTCACACACTTTGACGGCCTCTGTTACTTCTGTTTGTGGTCCTGCTGTCAGCCAAACAGGCTGGGCAAGCTGGCTGAACAGGTATAGTGATGCATGTGTGCTTGTAATGACCTAAAGTCAATCTGGTTCAGCAGTATTACTCTATAACAAATGTATGCCATTTGAGAGTTTTCATTTGAAACAGCCAAGGGATTTTTTTTTTCCTAAATGAGTTCAGTTTTACTCACAAAGAACACTTGTAGATGAAGTAAAAACCTCTTTCTCAAACAAGACAGAAAGGGGTTTATAGCAATGATTAAAATTACTGAATGGTAAATTCCTAAAGAGAAAGATCATACCGTTAATCCAATGTGATGGTCAGTGTCACTGAGCCTCAGTGGTGCTACAAAAGTACAAGGGAATGTCATTGTAAAGACATTATCAGTGCTCTCCAGCACTGCAATCTTGAGCTGGTGGCAAAATGGCCTCATTTAGAGTATTTCTAAAATGAGAAACTGGTGTGTGAGGGGGGAATGGTCACTGAAACTTTGCCTATTTTTTTAGCTTGAATATGCATTTTGCAGTTGTTTCTAGTTGTCTTGTAATTACATTCTCTGGAGGGAGAAAAACGATCCCCTGTTACCATTTTCAGAAATGGGAAACTTCTCACCACAGTTGGTCAGAAGATTTATCTTCTGACTGCAACAGAGCTCTGCCTAGGCTGTTACTGGTAGGAGCCTTGGAAAGATATGGGTTGGTTAGAGTTATGTTAAATGTTGTTGCGTGGTGGTTTGTTTTTTCTTCAAAGTTGACAAAACTGTTAGAAAGTAGAACAGTTGAGCTTTGGGAGAGGGATTAGGCCTGCATAGGTTTATGCTTACATGCTTTGCATTTCCTTTGTAGTTTTTAAAAGAGGTGCTAACCAAAATAAAGTTTTTAAAACTTAAGTTTTAAATTTCAAATTTGTAAAAACTTAGACTGTATAAATACATACTTCTTTTATGCATTCATTTACTGATTCCATAAAACATCAAAGCTTTATGGCAGTCACTGTAGAAAGGAGGGCTATTTTACTGTATTTCTGGTAGATTAGGGCAGTACTTTTAAGTGTCAGTAAAAAAAGCAGAGGAATTTGTGACTTTGTGTGGCTGTGAGAACGGAAGCAGGATTTTCTGGCTTCTGTTGAATTTGTTTCTTCCTTCTTATCCTTAGGGAACAACAGGACCAGACCCAACAACAGTTTATGTAGATATGAAAGCACTTCGACATGACAGGTACTTAATGACTGTAGAGGAGAAAGTTCAGCCTCATTGCATTGCATTGCTTTATTGAAATGTTCTAGTCAACTTTACCAAGGACAAGTCCTGCCATGACTTGGCAGGCACTGTGCACTCAAGAAAGCCAACTGTATGCTGGGCTGCATCAAAAGACCAAGCAAGGCAATGGAGGTGATTCGGCCTCTCTGGTGAGACTACACATGGAGCACTGTGTCCAGCTCTGGAGTCCTAGGCACAGGAAAGACATGGACCTATTGGAGTGGGTCCAGAGGAGGCCACAAAAATGATCAGAGTGATGGAACAACTCTCCTATAATGAAAGCCTGAGGGAGCTGGGGAGTTGGGGTTGTTCAGCCTGGAGAGGGAGACATTATAGCAGCCTTTCAGTATTTAAATGAGGCTTATAAGAAAGATTAGGGCAATCTTTTTAGCAGGACCTGTTGCAACAGGACAAGGGGTGATGGTTTTAAATTAAAAGATGGTAGATTTGGGCTAGATACGAGACATTTTTTACAATGAGAGTGGTGAAACACTGCCCAGAGAGTTGGTAGATGCCCCATCCCTGGAACCATTCAAGGTCAGGTTGGATGGGGCTCTGAGCAACCTGATCTAGTTGAAGATGCTCCTGCTCGCTGCAGGGGGTTGCACTAGATTAACTTTAAAGGTCCTTTCCAACCCAAAACATTCTGTAATTCTATGATCACTTTATACAAGGGACCCCACCCTAGAGATTGACAGCTGTGGGCTGGAAGTGGTCTGGCATCTCCTCCTCCATCAAATGTTCTGCTGTTTATTTCTAGACCCTCACCTAACTTGCTGTCTGTTCATCAGTCCTGTATAATCTAGATTCAGGTGCTGTTTCTTATCTAACTACACTGTTCGTAAATGGTGAGTTTGCCAATTGCTGATTAGTCACAGAATCACAAAAAAGAGTTAGGGTGGGCAGGAGCTCTGGGTGTCTCTCATGCAATCTCCTGCTCAGCTTCAAGTCTTCATCAGGTTACTGAGGGCCATGACCAGTTCAGTACAGAAAATCTCACCCTCTCTGGGCTTATGTGCTTACTGACATTTCCCATCTTGCATATTATGTTCCTGTCCTCTTCTCCTTATGGTGTGCAACTCTGAGAAATCTGGCTCCAACTTCTCTATAATAATCCTTTAGGTAGTAGAAAAAGTGCAGTTAGAATTCCCCTTAGCCTTTGTTTGTTTGTTTTTCATCAAACCAAACCAACTCAATTCCTTCAGCCTTCCCAGACCAATACATTGATGCCAGGCCTGTGCTACAGCATATCAAAACACACACATCTACATGTGTACACACATCATCTGGAAACTTGCCAGATACACATTACTCTATCAGACTTCATTTTATAGTCATGATTTTCATATTCACTTGTCTCATGGTTAACTTAATAAAAGTGCTGGCAGCACCGTGTTCAGACTACATTTAATAGGGTACTTGCATATATGTATTTGTTTCTGTACTTATTTTAAAATGAAACATAATATCAAGACTTGGTGCATTGGCTTTATTTTTTTTAATTGACAGTGTTAAATTAGGGGCTTATGTTAACTGGCAGCTTTTGTGACTACTCATTTCTAAGTTTTGCGAGCTGTTAGAAAACAAACTATTCACTATCATTTGCACGATCCTAATCTGGCACCTGAACAGATCAATGTAAACTACAGTAATTTTCTCCTGATTTATATATCACCGTGACTCACATGGTATATATTCTTGTTAAAAATAAGTTCAGCTATAGCCTCAAAGCTGCCACTGTGTGAGTTCTAGCCTAAAAGTGTAGGGATGGTATAATATGACATAATGTATAGGAGCTTCTTTTTTTGTATGCATCTCCTGCTGTGCTCAATTCTTGTTCCTTCTGCAAATGTGCTCTCTTCATAAGTTATGCTACTAATGGGCTGCACAGTGTCACTTAATTCTGTTTACGCTGCTTTCTTTTCACTTTTTGTAATTCCCACTGGTGCTCTGCTGTGTTTTAGTGTGGCAAGCAGAGGTCCAGGAGACTCCTACAGAGAAGGTGAATTTAAAATGCTGGTGGAAAAAATTGCTTTGTTGGAAAAAAAAGTTACTCATCTCTCTAGAGAGCTGAGTTTCTGATTCTTAAAAGAAATGTGGTCTAGGAGAATGCTAATATTGAAGTCTTATATAACAATGGTTATACTGAAACACATCTATTTATCTCCTATTTAAGTTCATAATTCCTTGTACAAATGCATGTTCTTCTTTTCTCAGGGTGCGTTTGGTAGAGAGGGGTTCTCCACACAGTCTGCCGCTTATGGAGTCTGGGAAGGTGAGAGATTGAGAAAGATCATTCCTCCTCATGAGCATTACCTGGGTAGTGAACTGCTTCAGCTGGATCTCAGTACAGAATCTGTGCAATAAGCTTCACTAAAGAGAGCATAAAATGAGCAGCTAGTTAAAATGAAGCCAGGTGCATAAAGTGAAGCAATAGGATATATTGCTGCAACTGAAAAAATCAGAGGTTTTCCATGCTGAACGCATTTTTCAGGTGTAAAACAAATTTCAACTCTGAAGCTGCAGAAGAGCTGTTTAGAAATTAAATGATTAAACAACTTGGTGGGAAGAGATGGTTGGTACCTATGGTACAGAGAGGAGTAGAAGGGGAAGAACTGCACAGACTGACTTCTGGATCTCTGCATTATTAACTTGTTCTGATGAATTCAAGTTCTCCTAAATTCTGTTTTAAACATTTGCTTCTTATTCAAGATTCTTCCAGGGGTAAAGGTCATCATAGCACACACAGAAACCAAGGGACCTCTGGGAGACTCGCATTTAGGAGAGGTAAAGCTTTGATGCTGTTATACTTTATCAGCAGTGATTTAATATTTAGATAAATAATGTTAAATGCCTGTCTCTTGGCCACAATTGCATTTATGTGACAAGTGAATGAATTCTAGAGAGAGCTGGAACTGTTCACATACTTGTATGTACGTCTGCATGGTTTCCTCTGTCCTCTGCCAAACTACTGCATGCCAGTACCAGGTGATATCAGTTGACTAGTATGTATCTGATTGACAGCTAGAAAAGGCAGTGAATATCTTATGTATTCTCATCAGTGGACAGTAGTAATGAGGTAATTTGCTGTTTGGTTTAATCTTTTTTTATATTGTGACAGAGAAAGGGACTTCACTGCAAGGTTCAAACTAGCAATTTATTTGAACTTCACTCACAGGTCCGATATGTCACTACTGCAGATTTTATGGATACAATAGAAGTATGCACTATTGCAGTTTTAAAAGCAATACACGGGATACACTATTACTATTACAAAGCTTAGTGATTCCTGGAAAAGTACTAGTACAAATTAAAAGTGCACTGGGTCTTAAAACATGCCAAATACCACATGTATGTTTTTTAATAACTTACCCTTTCTCAAGTAAGGGGTCTCCCCCACAAGGGGAGAAGGATCTCCTCCAGTCCAGCTGTATTATTGTAAAAACTTCTCCAAATGCTACCCAAAGTTTTTATCTTGCAAGGATGGGATGGGGGGATAGAAGTATGCCCAAGGAAACTGGACTGTATAGAATGTTTATCTTTGGTGGTGTGATGGGATTTCCCCTTACCTTTTCATGGGCACACCCTACTAGTTCTACTAATTTTGTGATGTCTACCAGGCAAATGCTTTGTCTCAAGAATAGATAGTGGTTGAAATGAGGCAAAATGTATGTTATTTGGATTCCATTCAGGTTTCAGTCCTTTGTCCCGTTTAATCATTTACAATAATGCAGGGCTGGGTCATTTTTCACAACCCCGCCATGGGTTATCACCGATAAGGGTCTGTCAAGGAAAGGCAGAGCTGAGCTGAATTAATACCTCCCTACATCTCGCCTTTGTTCACCAAAACCTGTTCTGTGGGTATCCACACATCTATACATCTGGATTTGTGTATACTAAGATGCCTAACTAACAGAAGATTGCAGGTTAACAGGTATTCCCTTCCAGTAAGCCAAATGCCTAGTTCATTTTTCTCTTTACCATCTCCAATTGCATGTATATAAAACTCCTTTTTTTCCCATTTTCTGTGAGGCAGAAGTTAATGAACTATTTTAATAAAACTACTCCTGGCATTTGAGAAGCAGAAAAATTGTCAGTGGAGCAGATATTTTAAAAATCAATAAATTATGCTGCCTGGGTCTCTGGGTCTGGCAAAATAACCTATGTTTTTATGGGAATGGTTCCCTTTCATTGTTTGTTTGGGTTTTTTAATCCCCTAGATATGGGTAAGTAGTCCACACAATGCTACTGGCTACTACACAGTGTATGGAGAAGAAGCACTGCATGCTGATCACTTTACTGCTCGCTTGAGTTTTGGAGACACTCAGACCATATGGGCTCGGACTGGGTACCTTGGCTTTCTGCGCAGAACAGAACTTACTGATGCTAGTGGAGGTGAGAGAAAACAAATGTACTTACAGAAGCATGTGTTTGAAACTCCTTGGGGTAGTTGAGCTAGCAAAGAGTAAGCTATCCTCCAAGTTTATCCTGACTTCCATCAGAGAAAAGTGCTGAATGTTACAGGGATTGCTACTCTGTACATAATCACTGATTATAACAATAATGAGTAATCATACAAAATGAGAAATTCATAATGCCCTTTTGACATAATTAGAAACCATGTTCATCTTACTTTAATTCCACTTAAACAATATAATATAAGCACATTTGTTAGAAGCACTAGTGCGTTTCTACTTACTTTTCCTCTGAACCTCTTTCCTTATAGACAGGATACAGTATTTCAGTGCTGATCTAGAGAATACAAATAATGTCATTCAGCAGTTTTAGGACATGCACAAATACCAGTATTTCCCAA
Source organism: Coracias cyanogaster (assembly GCA_033124195.1). Classification (NCBI taxonomy): domain Eukaryota; kingdom Metazoa; phylum Chordata; class Aves; order Coraciiformes; family Coraciidae; genus Coracias; species Coracias cyanogaster. The sequence continues at coordinate 5,701 of JAVSBS010026960.1, read as the reverse complement.
CCTTTCAGAAGTTAAAGGTCCAGAGGAGTAACTTCTCCATAATTTTTCCAGTATAGAATACAATTTGTGAATCTCATTTTTTCAATCTAAGCCAAAATGTCTAAACTTGAGAAATGTAAGCAGATGGAAGAAAAACTGCTCATTTTCCTGTTGAGATAGAATGTAGAGTAGCTATAACTCTTGATTATCACACATTTTTTAAAAAAGTTATCTCTAAACATCCTAAGAAAAGAGTTTGAGGCTTATAACTTATTAGGAAATCATAGAATGGATTGGGTTATAAGGGACACCTTCCACTAGACCTTGTACATTGCTAATTTTCTGTGATTGGACTTAAATGAATGGTGGTATCTACATGGATAGGGTCAGTGTCCTCTCACTGCTATCACTCGATAATGACCTGCAAGGGGCTCACAGACACCTTTTACATTTCTGGTAATCACTCATGGTACAAGATAGAAAAGCTTTCCCACTTCTGGAACAGTGTCTGTCTGGGGGGACACCATGCATGTCCATCCTACTTTTAGTCATCTGTTATGTGAAGGAAGAAAAGTGAGCAAGGACAGCAATTTTTTCAAGGTGCAGATGTTTCTCGAGAAGTTACCTTAACTGTTGCAGCAGATACCAGTCCAGCATTCAGAAATGGTCCACAATGCAACTCTGTTGGATCTAGTCGCTGAGAGGGGGTCATCCTCCAGTCTACTGTGCTGGTGTGCTATTCAGTCTCTCTGAGGCTCTCAAGAACAAGAAAGGTGAATGCTATTACTCCAGCTGGAGAAATTCCTGCAGTTCACTCAGTTGTGTCTCCTGCAGAACAGTGTTTTGCAGGCTTCCCTCTTCCGCAGTCAAAGTGCCATCAAAAGCAAAAAGTGAATTCTAATAAACAGTCAGAGATGTGTAGTATCCTTAGCCCACAGATACCACCATTACACAGAAGGGTCCCTTCTTGGCACCAGGCCACTCTACCTGTTCAGCCTGCTTAGTACACTGAGCAGTTCTGTGTTAGCCAGCCCCTCCTGAGTCTTTTCCTGAAGGAATGTAGTCTCAGCTTATCAGTGGGAGCTGATGCAACATAGATCCAGCTCCCTGGAAAAGCTCTTACTGCATGTCAACTTCCCCTTCAGAGCTGGTAAAGCACGATAATAGAACACTCAGCGAAGTTGCTCTAAACTTTCCTTGCTTTCCTCCTCTGACCCTCCCTGACCTCCAGGGCACATTCGTGCCTAGTGCAAGGTCCTGCACAGGATGCTTTGATGGAATTGTCCTCCTGTCACTGTTCAAAGTGAAATGGATCTCTGTTCTTGAGAAAGCTGGTAGTTGACAGAAATTGGAATCTGTGAGCAGACGTTCACAAAAAGTTGCAGGTGGCAAGGCACCAGGTAACTATAGCAAGTTTTTGTGCCTTGTAGCTTTCTGAAAAATCATGTACCATAGAGATTTTTATCACCATGGAACAATACTTGTTGTCCTTTGATTTGTTAGCATTTGAGAGGCTATGTATGATAAATTAACGGGGCAAGTATGCATGAAATACAGTGCAGCTTCCTAGCATGCTTTTCGGCTCAAGTTACATGATTGAGCAGAACTATAAAATAGTCACAAGGAAAGTGAAGTTGAACTGAACAGTTAAAGGATGAATGTGGTAATGTGGAGAGCATGTCCTCCAAGAAGTGTCTAGGAGAGCTTTGCTTATTTAACCTAGCAAATCTAAGGCTGAGGAGGGGATAGCGTTGTTTTCACTGCATTAACTGTGGGGAACTTAAAAAGCTGAGAAGAATATTGTGGGCATGAGGACAAGTGGGTATAAGCTGGTTTTAAAGAGTTTCATTTGGAAAGTGGAGAAGTGTTCCTATAGATTTCATAAGTTCTCTGGTAAGAATAGTGAGTCAAAAAAAAAATCAATGAATGGATTTTGATGGGGTTTATGAACGGATACTACATTCCATGAGAGAAGAGGCAGAATTGCATGACTTAGAAATTCTTTTTAGTCTGGTTTCATTTGCTTGGAGACAATAGGTGGAAGTGCTTTATGACCTCTTAATGATCTCTCCAAATGGCAGAGCTTGATATTTATTGTAGACTCTTTCTCCTAGGAAGCACCAGGAACATCTTAGAACATCAGGATTAAGCACATACCAATGACTGTATTTGTTCTGTACATCTGATGATGTTTTAAATGTCCATGCTATATTGCAGAGAGGCATGATGCCCTGTATGTGGTAGGCTCTTTGGATGAAACACTGGAGCTCAGAGGAATGAGGTACCATCCCATTGATATAGAGACCTCTGTAATTAGAGCACATAAGAGCATTGCAGAATGGTAAGAGCCTCAGTATTACTTTTCTTTATCCTTTTCTTTCTTCTAAAGAAGAAGTGAAGCTCTGTGGAACTGAGAGCTTGCTGAGAGCTCTCTAAACTGAGAGCTTGCTGTAGAGTGAACTCATCAAAACTTTGCTTAGAATCTACTGCAGTGAGAGTGACTGTAGTAGTTTCACCTGCTTTCACCTCCTGCCACCGCTCAAAAGAAAAAAGCCCATGCCTTTATCAGAGTTTTATCTTCATAGTCTAAAAGACAGGGAGGGCAGGGAATGAACAGGGCAGTAGGACACTTGAAAGCTGTGTTGTTGCTTCCCTGGCTGTGTCAGAATGTATACACTTCGATGTGGTCAACACATCTCCAAGATTTCCTGATGGAATTACATCTTCTAACATATATTATTCTCTTTTGGTCCTAGTGGATGATGTATGCCATTTGGCTGTTGGGTCCTCTTTAGTCTCAAAGTGGTAGTGTTTACTTGTAAGCTTTGGGAGGTTTTGTCTTTGAAGATTTACACAAGTACATTAATGTCAAGTAGGCACACACTGAATTTGCAATCTTAACAGCTCCCATTTTAATACATAAGTGCAAAGGACTTTTAAATACAAGATTTTGTTCCTGTAAAAGACATACTTGTATTTTGTGCATGGACAATTAAAAAACAAGTGGCAGAGAATACCCCCACAATAAGTTAAAGCTTTAATACCTCTTGATTTATGAATATTTTCACATTATTATTATATCACTTGTTCTCATTTACTGTATTGTTCAACTCCGTAGAAAATTTATTTCCAGTGAGTCTCTCTGTGTGATAACTAGCTTCCTCCTGACTATGTATTTTTTGTCTCACCATTAATATCATGCCAACAGTGCTGTGTTTACGTGGACCAACTTACTGGTGGTGGTTGTGGAGTTGGAAGGCTCAGAACAAGAAGCATTGGACCTTGTCGCACTGGTAACAAATGTGGTTCTGGAAGAGCATTATCTCATCGTAGGTGTTGTAGTAATTGTGGACCCCGGTGTTATTCCTATCAATTCCCGTGGTGAGAAACAACGAATGCACTTGAGAGACGGATTTTTAGCTGACCAGTTGGATCCTATTTATGTTGCCTACAACATGTGAAAACAGAAAATCACATCAAGGCTAAAGCGCCAAAATCCAAATAATAACATGAGAATACATTTTGTGTTTTTTAAAAGCTGTTGAACACCTTAGGAAAACGGAGACACCAGTCTTCCCAGAACTTCATCTCTCAGACTGCATTTGCTTTCATAAATCCACTGTAACAGTTACAGCTGTCTTAGGATGGAGAGTTTACTGGAATTCCTGAAGGAACCTTATTAGAACTATAATGGACGAATGTGTGTTGTTTTTTTGTTGGTTTTTTTTCTATAATTATGAATGTCGGTATTTGATGCACTGCATAAAGGACATAAGTGGGGTGGGGAGAAAATACCAGCTGAGAGGAGGACTCTTGGAAATAATACTGAAAGTTCTGAGTAACCATTCAGAGTTCATCCTCCATGTGATTGTTAGCAATATATTGGCAGTATCTGGGTTAGGATGTAACTTCCAAGATTGCACACATCTCTACCATATTCTCTACTGTACTGAAAGGCATTTTGCACATACTTAAGATTTTAAAATGCAAAATTTTTATTTAAAATCACTGATTTAACCCCATTCAGAAGAAATAAATTCATTCCAATCCCAGATTCAATATAACGACTATGCTGCTGTTCACCTTTTTTTGTACCAGCCAAAAACAAATACTGCAAATGTAACAAAGTTACTTACTGTGCCATGCTGGACTCTGAAATACTATAACTTTATAATAAAATATAAATACCCAGTTTTAACTGCTTGATACAGGAGCCTTCACTGCTCTTGCTGATGTAACTTCATGTTAAAGTTGCTTGTTTTCACAGCATTAGCTGTTAATTACTGCCCTGCTTAACACCAAGTATTTGAAAATTCATTCCAAATCCAGTAGTCTCTGAATGATTCATGGACATATTTACAAAGCATGGCCTTACGATATGTTTTCCCTCAATATCCTGTACTAAAACTTAAGATAGTGATTTTTTTTTTTTTTCACCATGGAAAAGATATTCAGTGTTAGTTAGTTTGATCTGCTGTGGTACAAACTTTCATTTTTGTTAGCGTTGTATTTAGACAGACCTCTTTGTTCAAGCTGAAATATCCAGTTGGTTGAGTCACATTTGACTAATTAAGGTCTTGGAGTTTCTGCCTGATCTAATACTGCAGTGAACCTAATTTAGAAAGAGAATGTGAAGTTATCAAATACTTTATGTATTTGAAGGTAAGCATGAGACTAGCAAATAATTATTTTTTAAAATTTGTTAAAGACTTCAAGCTACATAATTATTTTTTTTTAAATAACACATGAGTTTGGCAAAAGAGCCAGGTTTTTCTGCAAGGCAATTTTGCCTGGATCAGTGCCTAAGAAAGATGGATGTCAGTCTCCAGATACAAGGATATCAAATTGAGTCTTGGTCAAATAAAGTATTAAAAAAAAGGCTTTCATATATAGTAGTTCCTCGCCTTCATGGTGCTTGCCCGTGGTGTATTATACAGCTGCATACTCTACTATGAATGTAATTATGTACAGAACTTGTGTAACAGCAACCTCAAGCAGTGGACTATGGACACTCCTTGTAACAGAACAGCTGGCAAAAGGAAAGAACTACCTAACCCCAATTTTAATGTTGTAGTTTTTTAGCAAATAAAGCATTGTAAGATTTTTGTATTGAGATATTGATGGCAGTGAGACACGTTGCCTTGTAAAGCAAATCTAAAACAAAAAGCACATTAAACATTTCAAAACAGCTCTTGAAAATCAGACTTGCTGAATGTTGAAACTTCTGGTGTTAGATCAAGAACTTGTCTAGAATATAGAATTTTCACTTGTTTTGGGCTGTTCAATGCCTAAAGAGCAATGCCATTACAATTGCTTTATAATTAAAGCAATTGCACATCCTCAAAGCCTGGATGTTTGAGTTTCTTCTGTTTTCAGTACTCAAACTGAAGTGTTTCTATGGGGTCTCGTTTGCCTCCCTGACCTGTGTGTGGGTCCTCCCCACCCACAATGGCCTCTGTGATAGACCGAGTTTTCTAAACATGGGGGTGAGGAGCACAGCAGTGCAGGGGGGGTGTTTAACATAGAATCATAGAATGAATTGGTTTGGAAGGGACCTCTAAAGGTAATCTAGTCCAAGCCCCCTACAATAAGCAGGAACATCTCTACCTAGGTCAGGTTGCTCAGAGCTATATGAAGCCTGACCCTGAATGACTCCAGGGATGGGGCCTCCACCACCTCCCTGGGCAACCTCTTCCAGTGATCCAGCACCCTCATATTAAAG
>JAVSBS010026959.1:4532-20153 GCA_033124195.1 Coracias cyanogaster | reverse complement strand
CCTCCAGGGATGGAGCATCCACAGCTTCCCTGGGCAACCTGGGCCAGGGTCTCACCACCCTCACAGTGAGGAAGAACTTCCTAATTTCTAGTCTAAATCTCCCCTCTTCCAGTTTGAAGTCATCACCCCTCATCCTATCATTATAAACCCTTGTACAAAGTCCCTCCCCAGATCCTGGAAGCACCAGCCTCAGCCTTACTCTGCTCTGGTTTGCAACCAGGACCAACCCAGTTGTGTAGACAGGGAGCTGCACCCAAGCTGCAGATTTACAAGCAAACGCTATCGAACCGGGGCTCAGCTCTTGCAAGCCCCAGACCCGCTTGCCCAGCCCCAAGGGGACGTTTCTTGGCAGCATCCACGAGACACCGCTCCGGGAACGTCAGCCAGCTCCTTGGGCACGAGGAGAGGTCAGCGCTAATGAAAGATGCTATCGCAGAGCCGGCGCCTGGCCAGACAATCGTCATTAGCCGTATTTGCAGAAGACAAACCTTGGCGAGGACCGAGGCGGGTGGGAGCCCATCCCCTTGTGATCATTTTGGGGGAAAAACACGGCCATTTGGAGGCCTTCCAAGCTGGAATAACAGCCTCGCCAATAACTATTTAATTAAAACCCGCGCAGCGTTCGAAGGGAGAAGGGCTGCGAGTGAGTAAGTGCGGTGATAAAATATGCATCGACTCCAGCATAAGTTCTCCCTCCCCGGCACAAGCCTTTGCTTAAACCGTCGATGGTTTTTGATTCACAAGCTCCAGTGAGGATGGAACGTTTGCCAGCCACTATTTCAATCCCACTGGGAGTTTTTTCCGGGGGTTATAGCCACGCTGTAGTTTAGGATGTGTCAGTGCTGGCATCATAAACACAGATCAGAAACGCTATAAAAAGGGGGGAAGAAAACCCAAACCCCCACTCCTGGCTGGAGTTTTGCATCCTGTGAGCTTGGGCCAAAGGCAACCTATTTCTCCGTTACTGAAATAAAATCAATAACACTCATTTTTATTTACAGAAGAGCCCAAGAGGGTGAGAAGGGAAAGCTCCTCGAGCTGCCAAGGTGGGTAGGGGTGTTTATGGTTTCCAGCTGATTTTAAACCAAAGCCACAAGGCACTGGGCAGGATTTCAAGGTAAAAAGCAGCACTTGGGCTCTTCTCAGCTGCCTCACATGGACCTTATTGAAAATACCCCCAAGTCCCTTAGAGGTGTCAACCCTGGCGTGACGTCACCCCAAGGCAACATGGGGAGATGTTACTATCTAGCTAAATAAAGCCAGATTTATTATTATATCAGCTATTTTGGTTCATTGCTCTCCTACAACATGCCCTGGGTGTGGAGAGGGGGTGACTGTGTGGTTTGGGGACAACAATCTCCATGCTGGGTCACTGCCCCCAAAATACTTCAGTTCCCATCAGGGCAAATAACCTTTTAGTTTGTCACTGTTTTCTGAAGGAGAGGATTTGGGGCAATGCTCAAATTACTTCAATTCAGCATCATTTGTTCAGTTCTCACCTCCTGAACACCAGGCTCAACTTTTGCCAGAAATTGCCCCAAAGTGAGCAGCCTGGCAAGGCAGTGCAGGGCTTGTGCCAGTGCCAGGTCTTCCTGCCTTCCCTAGAAATAGTGACTGTTAAATTTAGGATTTAGTTTAGTCCCATCTTGCAGCACTTGCTCAGGGAGCAAGCAGAAGCACACCTCCCACAGATGAATCTATGTGCATCATCCAACCCTGCCCATAAGAACATCCCTAACCCCCTGAGAGCTCCTCAACCCATCACGGGGCAACAAGGCACCTCACCAAGCCTCATCAAGGATGGTGGAAAGACAACACTGATCATCCTGGATCCAGCCCCAAGGAGACAGTGGGCACTGTAGCAGTATGTGATGCTTGATTTCTCCAATAACCCAACAAGATGCTTCATCTCAAGCCAAGATGAAGTCTATCCCTTAGGTCCTTCTAGTTCAGGATCTCAGAGTCCTCCAGCTTGTTGTTTCCTTAAATCTTTTCTTAATTTATGGTGTCTCTAAACAAAGGACAGCATTACACTGGAAGCATCCTCGCCAGGCTAAGAGGAGATGGAGCAGACCGTGCCACATGTGTGGGTGGCTGGGAAGACCATCCAGTCTCATCTGCTGTTGCCCACCAGTGCCAACTGTGAGGACCATCCCTCCTGTAAGCGGTCCAGGACAGATGGGAGCAGTGAAGTGTATCAGCCATGCAGGGATGGGGTGGCCAAGAGAAGCCCAAGCAAGGCGCTGTGTCCCTCCAAAACAGCTCAGAAAAGGCAGCTTGGGTATTGCTGTGGGGATCTGTGGTCCCTGGTTAATGCTGTGGTCTCTAGTTAATGGTTCAGGGATTCTGTGGTCCCTGGCTAATGCTGCAGTCCCTGGTTAATGTTTCTGGGGTGCTATGGTCCCTGGTTAATATTTCTGGGATGCTGTGGTCCCTGGTTAATGTTTCAGAGATGCTGCAGTCCCTAGTTAATGTTTCAGGGATGCTGTGGTCCCTGGTTAATGTTTCTGGGATGCTGCAGTCCCTGGTTAATGCAGTGGTCCCTAGTTAATGGTTAGGAGAGGCTGTGGTCCCTTCTCCACTGCCCATTGCTTGCGAAGGTCATTGAGCCTGCCCTGGGCCATGCCCAGCACCAGTTCCAGGGAGAAGCAGCCCAGATGCAAGACCAGAGAGGTCTCAGGGACTCACACACCTGCAGTGAGCTGCATCCTCCATCTCCGTGTCTGGCCCAGAGCCATCAACCCCTCCAGACAGCCCATGGGATCCATCCTGAGCAGGTCCCTGACGCAGCTGCCATTGCCACAAGTGCTGGGTTTAGTTTCAGTGAGGGGTTTTAAAGACCAGGTTACTGGTTAGGAGGCACTGGCAGCAAGAAACCCTCCCTCTAATCCTCACTGGCAGCCCCTATACACAGCTCGCAGCACAAATATAGTGCAAGAAAATTTGCTGGCAAGCTACATGTGGTCAATGTGATGCTTGTAGCAGAAAAGCTCCTGGCCTCACCCTTCTACCTGCTGCTCAGACCCAGCCCACAGCCCAGGGATCACATCCCACACAAAAACCCCTTAGCTCCATCACCTCCAGCTCCCAGGGACATTTTGCATCCCCACCGTGGACCCTTCCATGCTGCCTCCCCTTATCTGCTGTTGAAGGCCTCAGTACTGAGCACGGGAGGAATTTTCACCCACTCCATCCCACTCTCCTGCCTTATCTGTGGGCAGGAGGTGAGACACCAACCTTGGCATCAACCAGGGACACTGTCGAGCTCAGAGGCTTCAGACTGGCCACAGCTGATAAAGGGCTTAAGACCAGTGCCAAGAGCCAGAGAGGCTCCGGGAAGGGTCCTGGGAGGGGACACTGGCTCCATCCCATGGAAAACCCAAGGCTGCAGCAGCTCAGCCAGGTCCTGGGTTTCTCTTCCCAATAGCACTGCACTTAAAGAGTTCTTCTCCTGGTCCTCTCCTGGGAGAAAGAAGGTGGTGCTGGAGGATGTGGCAAGGACATTGCACTTACTGCAACACCTACCAATACCTGACCGCAGCTAAGAAAGCAGCTGGAAAGCCAAATAAAAAAGAGAAAATTAATATAATTATAAATCAATAGAGATGCCTTCCACATCGGGAGGGAGTTGAGCGACTGGATCCTGCAGGGAATTAGCATCCGGGAGGGGCTTGAGAGCTAAACACCGAGGGATGTAGAGGCAGGAGCCTTTCAGTTTGGCTGCATTTTGGGGGCGAGGGGGTTAATTTGCCACGGCAATGGATTTTTGGTGCCCACCGTCGATAAACAGGGCAGTAATTATGTTGCGTTTCTCTGATGGCTGCGGATCTTTAGAAAAATCCACACAATAGCAGTTCACTGAATCTCAGTGACACGCAAATTCGATCCGTCCTTTCGCTCACAGCTGAGGCTTCCTAGTTCTGCTGTGGGGTTTTGGGTGGTGGGTTTTTTGGTTTTTTTTCTGTTTAAACCTTCAATAAAACAGTTGACATCAGTTTCATGCCACCGCCAACATCTTGGTTTCAGGGGGAAGCATCCAGGTTTACACCTCCCTCTCCAAGAGCAGGATGAAATGCCAGCAAAGGGGCCTTTTTACAGCATGCAATAGAGAAATAATTAAAAAAAAAGAAAGATAATTAAAGAATAGAATTAAAGAAGAATAATTTTAAAAGGAAGAATTAAAAACTTTGCCTGGAAACATGTTTGCACTTGGCTCAGTGGCAATAGAGCCTCTTTGCTTTTTTTTTTTTTTTTCCCCTTTTTTGGTAAAGAAGAAACTTCACCAAAATATCATTTCTGTCCCAAAGCAGCACCCAAAGGGCACTGGTACCACTGCAAACAGTCCTAAAACATCCAAATATGTCTTACGACGGGTCAAATTTTACATCAAACTAGGTGAAAAAAGAAAATGAATTCTCCCTTTTTCCTCTTTTCCAATTCCTGGCCAGCAAATCAACATGAAATTCAAGAAGTACCGAGGTTAAAGGGAAACTCTCCCGATTTTCCTTTGGTTGAATTCGCAGGGAATTAATCACATTTCACTTGAGGCTGAAACTTTCTGCAAGCCCCAGTACGTGCCACTGATTCACAGCTGCAAAGCCTGTGACCTGGCCTTTCCACTTGGATGGGGAACATCCTGGAGAATTTATTATATGTGGATCTCACCCAGACATCCCACCAGCAAGGATGGAGGATGCTCTGGGTGACCAGTGCCAGCACAGCCCCCTCCATCCCTGCTACTGTGGTACCCTGTCCTGCTCTCCCATGGATGTGAGATGCCTACATCCCATCAGCGATCACACTCAGCCTGCACCACAAACTGGCACCTCTGTGTTAAAAATAATCTCACAGACATAGGAGAATAGCACGCAGAGAGAGTCCCAGATCCCTGAAACACCAAACCAGCTCTACCAGCTCCATCTAGACACCAGATTCCTGCAAAGAACAGTTAAATCTAAAGCCATTTGACTCCACGCTGCTGTAGGTTGTAATAATTTATAGTGGGCTCTGAAACGCAGGCTTGCCCAGATAGGGGAGGGGACATTTACATGCTCGGCTTTGGGAAAAGGATGCCCTACAGATACAAGCACCAGCCCCATGGGAGCATCCTGCCTCTCGCACCCCATTTTGGTACCCAGCACCAGGAGGATGCAGCTTTCCCAATGCAACAGCAGCATCCCTCCAGTATCCCCACCCCCATAAGGATAACAGCCTAGTTTGCCATGAGACAGGAATACAGCCACCCATCCCGTTTAGTTTTCATCACTACCCACCTCGCCCATGCGGGATGCAATCCCACTGCCCTGCCAGGAGCTTGTCCCCAGGAAGACCTGGACAGTTGGATGCTCCCACATCAGCTCTAACTCCCCTAGTTTGCATCCCAGAGCCCCCAACCCAGGGTTCCCAGCCTGACACCCAGCCGAGGCGAGGATGCGGCCACGTCGGCAGCAGATGTGCTGCAAGGAGATCTCCCGGGTTGCTACGCAGCTGCTCTGCCCCCTTTTCTTCGCAACCGAATAAGCAGGGATGAAGCCGTAATAGCCATTTGCACAAAGAAAAGCATCTGCACCAAGCCAAGCATCCAAAATTTTTTATTTCTGCATGATAGGCCTATTTGGAAAGCTTTTTATTTGTAATTAAAATGCAGCCGTTACAAGTATTTTGTTTCCGGTTAATTGTTTTCTCTTCTTTTTTTCCCCTCCCTTCCTCGTTTGGGATGACAGACGAGGGCTGAAATAGCAGGTCGGGATGGCTGGGAAAAGCACCCGTAATATAAACCAGCCCTTAATAAAAGAGAATCTTGTCTCGATGATGCACGGCTGTACTTTCTGACTTTCTCCTTTATTTTTTTTTTTCCTTTCCCCAGCCTGTAAACACAAGCTCGTTAGGGCAGGGTGGCTCATTAGCAGGGGCCTGTCTGCCTTGATGTTTCCATCAGCAACACGAGGGCATCGGACTGTTTAAGCCACTCTATCATCACCAAACACCTTAATCCACATCAGGCAAGAAACACAGCTCTCCAGAGTGTTGGCTTTAAAGATAATAAACAGGAGTCATGTGGAAACAGCCTCTTAATAACCCAGCTCCCTGCAAGCCAAGGTGTTTACATCCGTCCTGAGTCCTTTGAGCCACCAGCCCTTTGCCTCCCTATGGGACAGGGGAAGTTTTCCTCTTTCCCCACCTTTCTGCCAGAGCATCCAGCTCAGAAAAAGGGTCAGTGAGCTAAAAAAAAGACACGTTGCAGCATGCAGCTGCTTGCAAGGGTATTTGGATGGGTAAAGAACAGCAGCAGGCGGGCGCTTCCCTGCCAGGATGGGCAGGGAGCAGCCAGCAGCCGCTTCCATAAACATGGATTTTAAGCCAAGATTTGGGATAAACATATGCAGGGAGAGGAGACAGAGCATGATTTGGGGTGAGCCAGGCGGATGGCAGAGAGCAAGGGGCTCTGTTTGCTTCCCGCATCCGCAGCAAGTCCCTGCACCTCACTGGGATTTAGCAGCTGGTGGGGAGCAAAGCCCAGATCGGGATCAGGAGAGCAGAGCTGCGAGGTCTCGGCCCTTTTTTGCTTAAATATGTCACTCTCAGCTATTCCTGCAGAATTTTGATGCCAACCCAGCATTGACTGGATAACAGACTGCACAAATGCATCAGTCAGAAGATTTTCCTTGGTTTTTGTGGCTCCAGAACAAAGCAACTACAAGGGATGGAAAAAAGAGGACTTGGCACGTTTGCAGTCTTCTTCTGCTCCAAAGAAAGCCTGGCCAAGTTCAGGCCACTGAATCCCAAGGGAAAAGGCCAGAAACAGCCACAGAGACACAGGAGATGGATGGGTACAAGACTTGGTATCTCAGGAGCCCTGGAAGATGGAGAGTCCCTGACTTGGCTTGGTAATTAGACCTGGAAACCTCGTCTCATCTCCTGGGGCCTCATGGGCCAGTCCCTAATCCCTTGCCTGCTGGTCTGGGAGGAGCTATTGGGATTTCCAAGAGCTGGGAACACTGGGAACCACCTGGGCTCCCTGGTAAAGTTACTGCTGGACCAAGAGAAGTCAATTTTGGCCAGGGCAGAGCTGGAGGAGGGGGCCCTGGGGGCTGCCAGCAGCAGGAGCATCACCAGCCCTGTCCAAATGCATTAGGTACTTCTGGCCCTTAAATGGCAGCAAAACGCGCTCAGAGCCACCTCAGCACTCCAGTCACTTCTGCTTTACAGCCTTTTTTTCATTTTGCTTCCTCGGCACTGACTCTTCCGCTTTATTTTTCCTTGCTCTGCTGCAGGAAAGGTGCAAAGTTGCCTCTTGGGGAACGTCAGCAGAACCGAAACCCGGGGAGCGGAAGAAAAGCTGAGTTGGCTCCAGGTTAACCTGAAAAGTTTTGCAGGGGAAGGATGCAGCTCTGCATCCCCACCGCTCATGGAAAAGGTCTAGGGGGATGCTCAGGGGGTGTCTGGGTACCCAGCCACTGCTGCATCCTCCACTCATCTATGTGGCTCCATCCCCGAGTACCCAAACCAGCAGCTTGCAGCAAGAGCCAGCCTTGGAGGGTCACTATCCCTCTTTGTAAACAGGCTTCTGGAATCAGAATGGACAAATGAAAGGGTGAAGTGCCTCCAAAGGCATTACACCAGGACACAAAGATAGAAACTTTCATCTCCATCCTGGCAGGTTAAGACATCTCATAGAGATCAACCAAGTGCTGGAAGAGCTGTGCAGGGGAAGTTGGACATGGACCAGACCACCTCCAACACTTTCACTGCTAAGGAACTGAGCAACAGCCATGCCTCTATCTGAAGGGTCAAGTCTGGAAATATTTACTCATTTCCCATTTCAAGAGGTGGCCTTCAGGGCTTTGCTTCACCAAAAAGAAGGAAAACTCCTCCTGTCTCTCTACCAGATGGCAGAGCAGGGACGGATGTCATAGCAAGAGGATTCTTGCTCCAAAGCAGCCCCCAAGCCCTGTGCCAGTGGCCCAGACTGAGCTTCTCAAAACCAGCCACTTGGGCAAACACCCAGCAAGGACAGGAGGAAGATGTGGAGCAGCAAATCCCAGGTCTGCAGACACTTGATCTGCACCTTCCTGGGGGCACCATCCATTGTGTGTCCTCCCCCACACCAATCCCTGTCATCTGCTGCAGCTTCCTGCTTGCAGCACAGTTCACTGATTTATCACTGATTAGCAACTGGTCTGTGTCACTTCCCTGCCCTCACCAGCCAGCACCGGTGTGAATGTCTGGCGTGGTCCAAGCCATCTGTTCAGACCCCAAACTCAGCACCACCACTTCCCATTTCTGCAGGAGAGGAAAATGAAAAAGCCACCTTTGTGCTCAACCCCTGTGCCCCGCAGAAGGACAGACAGGCTGCAGACAGACAGAAGACGTCTGTCCCCCAGCCCTCTCCAACTGCTGGATGCTTCAGTGATGGAGATTTGCATCCTAAAGCCTTTGATGTTTTGCTGGAGCTTGGCTGGAGAAGGCAGCACCACAAGAAGAGGATTCAGATAGAGCAGCAATTAGTAATTAACAGCACCAGCATCACAGCCAGGATTCCAGCAGCATTTTGAAGCCCATACGCCAGGTAGTTTGGCAGAGTGCGAGCCAGGAGCTGAGGATCCCCATCACCAACCTGACCCACACCACCTCTGCTCCTGATTACTGTCTTTGCCCATTATTTGATTGCAGGGATAAAGGGATGCAGGAGCTTCCCAGGGAAAGCTGAGAGTCCTCATCTTAACCATCCTGACAGGTATCAGCGTGGTCCCCCAGGTTGGTACAAGCGATGCTCTGAGTGATGGTGGAGTGGAACACCAAGTGCTCTGTGGTTCTCCCTTCTCCTGCTCCCTTGCCCGGGCATTCCCTGCCTGGGCATTCCCAGCCTGCTCCCCTCCCAATCCTTGGGCTGTGCTGACCCCTCCTGGGCTGCAGCCCGCACAAACCACAGCCTCTCTTTCCTTCCCGGTATTAGAAACTGGAGAGCAAGTCTCAACCAGCCCCCAAAAGTTCTTCCCCTCTCTCCAGAGAACTTCCAGGGGCTGCTTCAGGCCGAGGCATCCATAAGCTTCTCGGCCTCGATGCTTCCCCCTTGCTGGCTGCATCCCAGGGCTGGCTGGAGAGCCCTTTACCCACCAAAAGACATCAGGAAGACCATGGGGTGGGTGAGATGTCCATCAGGTTTTCCAGCTCCCCCTTCCCAAAACAATAATAGAAGAAAGAATAGGAGAAGAGCATCTACCATTAACAGCCCTGGACCACATCCCACAGAAAGCACCACTGGATGCTGGGCAGTCCTGGATGAGCATCAGTTCAGGGGGGACTGAGGTCTCTACAGCACAGACCAAACAGATACTACAAGGATGTAGAAGTTAACAGGCACAGATGCAGTTGCCGTCTCCCAAGACCTCCCACCGCTCACTCCCTCATCTCAGTCATTACCCTCCAGCGAGATAATGAACTCCCGAGCGCAGCACAGAGAGAGGCAGGCACTTGAACGAGAGCTTTAACGGCAGCTGCCAGAGAAATCATTAAAAAGCAAGTACTGGACTTCAGAGATCAGTTGCAGAAGAAGCCTCAGTCCATACCTGCAGCCTTTCTGCACTCACCACTGAACTGCTGCTTGCAGAGGTAATTTAGCATCAGTTGGGTGCCCAGCAGCTAAGCAGACATGTGGAGACCCTCTGATGGATGAGTGCCAGTCAAGGGCAGACCTCTCACACATGGCACAGGGAAGCCCAAACCCCCCGGTTGTTCCCCATGGCTACCACAACTCCATCTCAGCCCTGGAAACCCCCCAAAACACGGCTGCTTCACCTCCTCCCTCCCAACCCTGGTACCCCAGGGGTCCTGCAATGCCCTCATCTCCCTCTCCCACAGCTGACATGAAGGACGGGAAAGCAGTTCAAGTGTTTATCACCTCCATGTGCAATAACCCCTCTCCTTCTCCTTACACCCCCGGTTCAAGTCCAAGCCCAGGGAGGTGACTCCCAGCTGCCATTTATTAGCGCTTGGCCAAAGTTGCTTTAAGCCAACACCTGCATTTCCATTTCTTGGAGAGGCGTAAAAGGACAAAGAGCAAAAGCCAGTGAAAAAATGTGGTGTTTTAAAGGTTGATGAACGGGGCAGCCACCCATCTGCTTATGGTGCAATGGAGCATTGCAGGAGTGGGGATTTATGGTCAATAAAAAGTGCAGAGCCCTGACTGGACATGTCTTCAGTGGTTTATAAGTATATAAACCTGCTCCATCCCCTTCCACACGTCAGCACTTGCCCTGAGCGGAAAAATGAAGAGGAGATGCCAGAAAATTCAACTGCTTTCACTGGGCCTGAAAAGGCAAAATAAGCCCTGAGCTTCCCCATCTTTCCCCAGGGATACAGGGCAGTGCAGAAGGACCCCCCAGCTTGGGGCATACCCTCAGGGCAGGCTGCATAGCACCTCCTAGCAAGAGGCATTGGGAAAAACAGAGCCACAGGTCTCCCTTCCAGAGGGAAAGGGATACCAGCTGTGGTTCACCACATGCAGAAGTGCTTGAGATCCTGTCCCCTGAGTAACACAGGTCCTAGGTAAAAAAAAACCTACCAAGGTCAAGGTATCTTTTAAACAGACTCCAGGTATCCCTGCACCTCTCAGCCCTGGGTTGAAGCATTCTGCTACAAGGCTTCTGGAGCCAGCAGACAGGGCTAGAAGAGCTGATGCTCTTTTCCTCCCTCACAAGAACTAGACTTTATAAAGAGGGTATATAACTGGATAAAGCCAGCCCAGCTCAGCTGGGAGGTCTCCTGCTGATGGCCAGTACCCTAACACAGAGCTGGGGACCCTCTTGACCTGCATCTTGCCCCAGATGCTCCCAAAGCCTTTGTCAGGGCCAGATTCATTAGCAGTGTGGTATTTGTGATGTAAATGAAGGACCTTCCCTAAGAAAAAAAAATAGTCAAAGGAGAAATTGTTATTGTGGCAGACCAAGAATAAGCAGGAAAAGGGGTTTTAAAGTTTGCTGAGGCCCCTGACCAAGTCATGGACCATCTCCCCATCACCGCAGCTTCTACCGCTGCTGTTCCTCCAAACAGCATTTTTTGTCAGTGACTATGACCAAGTGCAGCATCAGATGAAGATTCCTCCCCGCCCAGGTGTTTGACTGAGCAGAGAAGTTAAAACACTGTTTTGCCCCAGCCCTCCCATGCCGACGTCAGAGATGCTAAATATGCAACAGCCCTAAGCTACATGTCACAGCGAGGTACCAGATGCGCTCAGAGATGGTGCTGGGGGAAAGAGACATCCCGACATCAAATGTGGCTCAGGATCTCCCCAAGATTCACCATCCAGAGCATCCTGGCAGTGCAGCCCAGCTGCCAACCGCTGGCAGGGTGTTCTTGCCATCTAGTGGCTTCTCGCTTCAGTGCAAACACAAAAAATGGGATTTTTAAAAAATAAATTTTTAAAATTCCTGCACTATTTTCATCTTTAAGCAGCATGAGATCAGAAGACGCATTGCAAAACTTTGCTCTTCCACCCATATTTTCTCCTACTTTATTTACAGCTTTGATACTTCAGAAGTTTTCTGCTTTCGATCTTAGTATGGTTGGTGGTTTTCTAAGTCTGAATATTTCTGCAGGAAAAGTTTGAAGGTACAAACCTCGATGCTCAGACTGGGCCATAAAACCATATTGCCAAAACTCTTTTCAGCCCCACAGTAATTTTTGTGTCCCACCACAGCTCCCAAAACCTTGGTTGCACCAAGAACCTTGTCCTCCCTTCCACTCTGGAGAAGGACACTCACGTCTTAACACTGTTCACTCCATAGATAAAAGGAAATTGCAGAGCACAGCTGTTAAAAAAACCCCACCAAACTATAATTTCAGTGGATTTTGGCCAATATCTGATCTGCCCCTTGGCTCTAGAATGGTAAGGCTGATTTAGAGGACCAGGAGACCCCATGTACAGTGCGTCAGGTGATTTCATCCCTCCCAAGAGCCCTGTTCAGCCCAGAAGTTGTCAGAAAGAGCACTTCACAGCATACTAATAAGCTTTTTCACAGGCGATAGCCTGCCTTAGTCTGCTGGCATGTAGATTGTATTGGAAATCACTATTTGACAAGGCTCAGTGCTTACTCGGTGGCATATTCTTCCTATCAGCTCACTCAAAACCATGTTTGGGAACAAGATAATACTTGCTGCTGTTAAGTGAGCGTGCAAGAACACTCCTCCTCCCTGGTGTATGGACCTCACTGCTCATTTCTCTATGTATTTTCATTTTTAAGAAGCCAGAAAACAGTTAACCCCTTCTATTAATCTTCCAAAGCTGTTTATGGGAGAAAAATCAGACACAATCTTGCTGCAGACATTCTCTAGAAGGAAGCCAAGCACTAAAACAAAGTTAAATACAGGGAATGGGAAGAATTCCTCTAAAGAATTCTCTCTAAAGAGAAATGCAGTTTAGTAAATCAATGAGGCACAGCCAGATAGATGAGAATCAAAGGGCATCTCTGTGCAACATGGAAGGAGAGATGGGATTGCCTGGGAGGAAACCCCACAACATACCAGGGAAGGTAAGAAGGGCAAAAACCTCCAGCCAGTCTTGTCTGGAAATTTCTAAAGGCCATCTCTTCCCATGTGCAATGTTGATATTGGCCACGTATCAGAAGTTATTGTTCATCATCAAAGCAATGGTCACATTGGCTCTTCTTTTCTGGCTTGATGGGAACCTCCAGTGGAAATCAAGCCTTGAAGCAGCCTCCAGCAGAGGAGGAAGTCAGGGCAGGTACATGACATTTTGTGACATTTCCCAGTGCTTGTAGTCCCCAGTGCAGAAGAGGTCACAAGGGAAGGAAACAGAAGATTCACCAGAGCCACCTAGAGAAGAGACCCCAGATAAGCTGCTACAGACAAGATCACAGAATGGTTTTGGCTGGAAGGGACCTTTAAATATCATCTAATCCAACTCCCCTGCACTGAGCAGGGACATCTGCAACTAGAGCAGGTTGCTCAGAGCTCCAGTCAACCTCACCTGAAGTGGTCCCAGGCAGGGGGCATTGACCACCTCTCTGGGCAACCTGTTAAGATCACCATTTAGCCAAGGCCAGGTAGACATGTTGACCCTGGCTAGGATGCACTCATGGAAAGAGCACCTTGGTCTGCTCCAGCAAACCAGGAGGAATGGTGACTGTAGCCTGAAGAGGATCAGGAGAGAGAAGAGGTATTCCTCTAAGCCCATTTTCCACTCCCTTAAGTGCCTAGATAAGAGATCTCACTCATTTCAGAAGAAATCAATAGCTTCTTAACATGCAATGAACTGGTTTTAAACCGGGCCCTGGGATAAGTCTCAGGTCCAGTCACGTTTCCTTGAAGACAAGGGCACACAGATGGGGAAGAGAGCAGCGGAGCCAAATAGTGTAGCTTCTGTCTTCAGCTCTGACTTGTTTGCAACACAAGAGCTTGAGCAGCCCTCCCTGAGGACATACATCCCTACCTGGTGTAGGGGTAAGTTTGCACTGAGCCGGCCAAACCCAAGCTGCTGGAGCCAAGTCAATGGTTTTGAAAGCAAATAAATCCACATCCCCTTCCTTAGGTCAAGGGGTCCCACAGGTTATTCGGGGGTACGTGGTCAGGCAACTCTTGTGCTATTTCTCTGCTCTGAGCTCAACCTACAGGATATATTGAGAGAGTCACTTCATCTTGTTAAAATAGTCCCCGCCAGCGTCCCACCTACCCTTTGGCTACCAGCCTCCAAACTGTCAGATGAGCAGCTCCAGTGTGAGATCTAGACACCCAGATCTCTACAACCTGTCCACTCCACAGTGGCTCTTAACCCAACATGGCTCTTTATTACCAACACAAAGCTTTTACAAGGCAAACTTCTCTTTCACAGGATTATGGAGACCCAGCTCGACATCCATAAGGTCTTGGTGCCAGCAGCATCAACAGCAAGCCCCCATAAGTGACAGGACAGATCTGGAGAAGCACTTTTGGATACAATCTAGCGTCATTTATGTTCACAGTGTATTTCAGGGGGAGCCAAAATATCTCTTTATAAGCTGCTAACACTGGCATCTGAGATAGCTCTGAGAGCTTCCCATCCTCCCCAAGGGAGGCTGCGTACCTCCTGGTGTGCCTTTAACGTGAGATTGTTTGAAGAGATGAAGAAGCACATTACAAGCTGGGAAAGTGATGTGAGCAGGATTATATTTAACTAAGCTACATATTCCAAATGTTAGAGAGTTTTATGCACGTGGGAGCCAGCAGCTGGTTTCCAGTTGCCTCACCATTCCTGCCTGTGAGGAGTAACTGGCTTGGAGCCCATCTTAACCAGCTAGCTCTTCAAGTGATCCATCAGTTAAACATCATCTTCTGCTTTCTTTACTGAGGTCTTCCTCCAAGCACCAAGGCACCCTGTGGTTACGTAGGAGCTACAGCAGCAGAGCAATCATTAAAAAATAAATAAAACAGAATTTAAAAGTCTGCATGAATGGGTAGCTTTTCCACACCCTTTTCCCTGTAAAGCAACACAACTTTAGCCTGGAGAAAGGGAGGCTCAGGGGAGACCTTCTCACTCAACAACTGCCTGAAAGGAGGTTGGAACCAGGTGGGGTTGGGCTCTTCTCCCAAGGAAGAAGTGACAGGACAAGAAGAAACGGCCTCAAGTTGCACTAGGGGAGGTTGAGGTTGGCCATGAGGAGAAATGTCTTCCCCACAAGTGTTGTGAAGGGCTGGCCCAGGCTGGGCAGGGCAGTGGTGGAGTCCCCATCCCTGGAGGGGTTTCCAAGCCGTGGAGATGTGGTGCTGAGGGCCATGGTTTAGTGGTGGACTTGGCAGTGCTGGGTTAATGGTTGGCCTTGATGACCTTAAAGGTCTCTTCCAACCAGAACGATTCTATGAATTTGTATTCTACATATATAAATAGATATATGCATACAGCCATTATATACATATAAATTCATACATATATATATGTATGTATACATATATATATATCTCCACACCTGTAGGCATGTTGAAAAGCTCCCACTTGGCTTCATCTGCTGAGAGCTTCCTGCATGGCGTGTGGGATCTGGACTCACGTTCTTGCAGCTGGGGGAACATTATAGCCTTCTTTGTGGCTATAGGTGAATGCTAAGAACCACATTTCACTTTGAATTCGTCCATGCCACCATAAAGCGCACGCTGGGAAAAGCATTTCCTATGCAAGCTGATGAGTGATTAGTTATACATGGATGTTTTTATACTTCTGAGGAGATGTTAGACTGAGTGGCTGCAACTGCATTTTGATTCGATAATTGGGTTTGAAGGACTCTTAAATCTATGAAAATGCTTTTCAGTCGTTAAAAAGGTGGTTTAAAGCCCCTTTATGTTTGATTTTGACAGCTGCTGGAATCATTGCAGTAAGAGAGCAGATAATCAGCTGGGAAAGTTCTTGGGAAGTTTGATACTGTTGTTTACCAAGGAAATGCTGCCCAGCAAGAGTGTCCCTTTTACATTTATTCTGTATTATTGATTCGCTATAATAAAAATGAGATCATAGAATCACAGTGTGGTTTGGGTTGGAAAGGACCTTTCAGGCTCATCGAGTCCAACCCCCCTGCAAGGAGCAGGGACATCTGCAACTAGAGCAGGTTGCTCAGAGCCCCGGCCAACCTCACCTGC
>JAVSBS010026958.1:0-31520 GCA_033124195.1 Coracias cyanogaster | reverse complement strand
CCTGCCTTCCTCTTTGTCAGTATACTTTGCTCCTGGACACGGAGAAGGTGATCCTTGAATACTGACCAGCTGTCCTGGGCCTCTCTTCCCTCTAGGGCTTTGTCCCATGGTAATTCGGCCAGCAGATCCCTGAAGTGATCAAAGTCTGCATGCCTAAACTCCAGAGCCGTAAGCTTGGAATACATCCTCCTAGTTGCCCTGAGGATCTTAAATTATAGTGCTTTGTGGTCACTGCAGCCAAGGTTATCCCTGAGCCTCACATTGGTCACTAGCCCTTCCCTGTTGGTGAGAACGAGGTCCAGCATAAGCACCTTTTCTTGTTGGTTCCTCTTCCATTTGGAGGAGGAAGTTGTCATCTATGCATTCTAGGAATACCCTGGATTGCTGATGCCTTGCTGTGTTCTCCCTCCAGCAGATGTCAGAGTGGCTGAAATCCCCCATGAGGACCAGGGCCTGTGAATGCAAAGCCACTTCTATCTGCCTATGGAGGGCCTCATCTGCTTGATTCTGCTGGTCTGGTGACCTGTAGCAGACCCCTACTGTAACATCACCTTCCCCTGTCTTCCCTTTAATCTTAACCCACATGCTCTCAACCAGCTCATCATCCTTTCCCAGATGGAGCTTCATTGATTCCAGCTGGTCACTGACGCAGAGGGCTTGTTCACAAGCCCTGGTTCTCATGAGGGACTTGAACCACCCTGCTATCAGTTGGAGGGACAATACTGCAGGGCATAAGCAATCCAGGAAATTCCTGGAATGCACTGATGATAACTTTCTCCTCCAAGTGATTGAGGAACCAACAAGGAGAGGTGCCATGCTAGACCTTGTCCTCACCAACAGGGAGGGGCTGGCGGGCAACGTCAGGCTCTTGGTCAACCCCTATTTTTTAAAAGGGAAGCAAAGAGAACCCAGAGAACTAGAGACCAGTCAGCCTCACCTCTGTGCCAGGTAAAATCATGGCGCAGATCCTCCTGGCATCTGTAATAAGGTGATTGGTGACAGTGAACACTACTTCACTAAAGGCAGATCATGCCTGACTAATCTGGTGGCCTTCTATAACAGTTACAGCTCTGGTAGATATGGGAAGAGCAACTCATGTCATCTACCTAGACTTTTGCAAGGACATTTGACACTGATCCACACGACATCCTTGTCTCTAAGATGGAGAGACATGGACTCAATGGACAGACCACTTGGTGGATAAGGAACTGGCTAGAAGGTCGCACTCAAAGAGTTGTGATCAATGGCTTGAAGCCCAGGTGGAGACCAGCGACAAGTAGAGTTCCTCAGGGGTCTGTTCTGTGTCCAGTGCTGTTTAACACCTTTGTCAGCAACATGGATGGTGGCATTGAGTGCACCCTCAGCAAGTTTGCTGACAACACTAAGATGTGTTGAGGGAAGGGAGGCCATCCAGAGGGCCCTTAACAGGCTTGAGAAATGGGCCAATGCGAACTGCATGAGGTTCAACAAGTCAAAGAGGTTAAGCCATGCTGGCTGTCACCAATCACCTCATTATTTTTTACGTGCCTTAGTACAGATGCCAGGAGGATCTGCTTTATGATTTTACCTGGCACAGAGGTAAGGCTGACTCATCTGTAGTTCTCTGGGTACTCTTTGCTTCCCTTTTTAAAAATGGGGGTTATGTTTCCCCTTTCCCAATCTGTGGGAACTTTGCCAGACTGCCACGACTTCTCCAATATGATGGCTGATGGCCTAGAAACTTCAGCCACCAGTTCCTTCAGGACCCGTGGATGTATCTCATCAGGTCCCATGGACTTGTGCTCTTCCAGGTTCTCTAGGTGTTCCCCGACCTGATCTGCTCCTACCCTGGGTGGTTCTTCACCCTCCCAGACCCTGCCAGTGCCCTCTGTGACATAGGTGGTGTGGCTCAAGTGATTACCAGTGAAGACTGAAGCAAAAAAGTCATTGAGTACTTCAGTCTTGTCCTCGGTAACCAGGCCACCCATATCCCTCCAGAAAGGCCCCATATTATCTCTTGTTTTTCTTTTTTCTCCAATATACCTGTAGAATCTTTTTTTTGTTATTTATAATGTCCCTGACCAGATTTGATTCCATCTAGGCTTTAACTTTTCTAATGTGGTTCCTGGTTTCACGAACAATGTCTTTGTAATCCCAGGTTATCTGCCCTTGCTTCCACCCTTTGTGGATTTCCCTTTGTGTTTGATTTTGGCCAGGAGTTCCTTGTTCATCCACATAGGCCTCCTGGCATTTTTGCCTGATTTCTTCCTTTTAGGGATGTAGTGCCTTTGAGCTTGGAGGAGATGATCCTTGAAAGTCAACCAGCTTTCTTGGGCTCCCAGTCCTCCCAGGACATTGTCCCATGGTACTCTACCAAGAAGGTTCCTGAAGAGGGCAAAGTCGGCTCTTCCGAAGTTGAGGGTCTCAAGCTTGCTTACAGCCCCCTTCTTTGATGCCCTTAGGATCTTAAACTCCACCATCTTGTGGCCACTACAGCCAAGGTTGCCCATGAGCTTGACATTGCCCACCAGCCTCTTCCTGTTGGTGACGACAAGATCTAACATGGCACCTCTCCTTGTTGGTTCCTCATTTGCTTGGAGGAGAAAGTTATCATCAATGCATTCCACGAATCTCCTGGATTACTTATGCCCTGCTGTGTTGTCCCTCCAACTGACAACAGGGTGGTTAAAGTCCTCCATGAGGACCAGGGCTTGTGAACAAGCAACGATTCCTACCTGTCTGAAGGGCCTCATCCCCTTGGTCCTACAGGTGAGGTGGTCTGTAGCAGACCCCCACTGTAATGTCTCCTTCCCTTCCTTTCACCCTGGCCCATAGGCACTCGGTCTTGTCCTCATCACTCACCAGCTGGAGTTCCATGCATTCCAGCTGTTCATTGACATAGAAGGCAACAGCCCCTCCTTGCCTCACCTGCCTGTCCTTCCTGAAGAGCTTATACCCTTCTCATCTAACACACCAGTCATAGGAGTCATTCCAGCACATCTCCGTGATGCCAGTCAGATCATAGCGCTGGAGGCACACAAGCATCTCCAGCTTCTCTTGTTTATTGCCCATGCTACGGGTGTTCCCAAAAAGGCATTTGAACTGGGCCCCGATGAAGTAATTGGAGCCCTCAATGAAGTATCGTTGCACTTCAGCTGGGCTAGTGGTATCACTCCCAATGTTGCTATGCCATTCCCAGAGTTGTCTTCATCCAGTCTGGTTTTACCCCCTTCCCCCTTCATATCTAGTTTAAAGCTCGCTCAATGAGTTCTGCCAGCTCATGTCCCAGGATCCTTTTCACCTTGCAGTCACCTGAGCCTCATCTGATCTCAACAGGCCAGGTGCTGTGTAGACCTCCACATGGCTAAAAAACCCAAAATTGAACTGGTGGCACTACCCGTTGAGCCAGGTGTTTATCTGTTGTGTTTTTATAAACTTCTCAGTATTTTTATTCGCAGTTGAGGGGATTGAGACAAACACAACTTGCACACGTGATCCTTGTATCATCTGCCTCAGTGCCCTGAAGTCCCTTTTGATTGCCTTTGGTCATCTCTCCTTGACCTCATCATTGCCAATCTGCATTGCCAGAAGCAGGTAATAATCCAAAGGCTTTACAAGACCTGGGAGTTTCCTTATAACATCCCTAACCCAGGCCTAACACAGGGAGGCAGCAGACTTCCCTGTGAGATGGACCCAGTCTGTATATGGGGCCCTCAGTTTCCTTCAGAAGGGAATCACCTACTACTAGTACCCTCCTTTTTTTTCTTTACTGAACTAGTCCTAAGTTGTGGGGGTGACTGGTTCACCCTGTGTGATTCCCCAGGTGGACCTTCCTTTCCATCCTGATTGACCTGGCCCTCAACTTCCAGAGCTGTAAACCCGTTGTGTAAGGACAACCGGGAAGGTGAGGGAGGTCAGGAGGTGGGGGAAGGTGATTCGCCTGCCTCTCTGAAAAGCAACTTGCTTCCATTCCCCCCCATCTCTTAGGTCCCCTCCTTTTACCTGGTGACAAAAGGGCAGGGGTTCCTCTGCTTCTCGTGGAGCCTCTGCCTGCTGCCTTTGCCCCAGGGATTGTAGTGCCTGGCACCACCAGTTTATCTCTCTCGCGCTCTCTTAGAGTCCTCAATCTTTCCACTTCCTCCTTCAACTCAGCCAGCAGGCTGAGCAGATCATTCACCTGGCCACATCAAATGCAGATGTTGTTTTTGTCACCTTCCATTGAAAGTGCCAGGCTCCGGCACTCTCTAGCTGGAGACCTGGACACCTGCATGTTTGTGTGGGCCCTCTGTCTGGGTCACCATGTTTCTTTTAACAGTGGTTTTTGCCAGGGTTGCAACCGTGTATACATGAGAGGATGGTACATGGCTGCTGCTGCCCGCGCAACCAACCGTTCACAGCATCTCCTCAAGCCCATGTCACTCCCCACGCTCCCTTCCTTGAGTTTGCTCTTGAGGTGTTCAAATCCCAGGCTGTGGCTGCGGCTCCACCCTGGCCTGGCCCTGGCCTGCCTCCCTCACCCGGAATGCCCAAGCAGTGGAGGGGGTTGTACCACTCCCCACATTTAGCCTGGCTTGAGGAAAACAAACCCCTCGGCACCAGTTCTGCCGCAGGGACAATCCGCTCTGGCTCCGAGGGCTGATCACAGTGAGGCTTCTGTTGAAGAAATTCTGGAAGACTTTCAAATACTGGATTTCACTGAGAGGGCATATCCATGCTTCATGGTAGCACCACGGGACATCTAGGGGGCAGATCACGACAACGGCCTTGCTCCTCCACAAATCCATGCACCAGGTGCAACTACTGGCAGATTACAGATCACATTGTTCATTTACATCCTCCATCATCACGTTCCACAAAGCAGGAGATAGGGCAGGGTATTACATAGTGGATGGCTAAGACAAAGGACAGGCAGGTGAGGAAGAAGAGATGTTACTCCATGGCTGGAGCCTCTTAAACAATCATGACACATCTGTGATTTCCTTAATCTAACATAAAAACACCATGTTATCGTCTTAGGAGGAAAAGAGCTTGGGGCCCTTAATCCTAATGACAATCATCCTAATAACAACCCACAATAACTGAAAGGTCAAAAGATTGCTACCAGGTCTAGCTAAGGAAATTCACTTACAGTTTTAGTTAATGATATCCAGATGCCTTATACATTGTTCTTTGGGGTCTCTTGAGCATGTCTCAGAAGGCATTCACTGGGCCTAACCTGCAGGGAATGAATTTGTGATAGTCACCACAGAGTCAAATGTGCAGACACCAACATAATGAGGCAGTCTGAGCCACCTCGGCTGGATTATATGTCTCATGCATTTTCAGCTATGAACACTGTGGGGGCGAGTTCTCAGTTTCTCAGAGCACTTGCCAAGCAGAAGACACTCACAGAGGGGAAAACGGGACAAGAGGCTTTCTTGATGGAAAACATCCGATCAGATTTCTCCAGTATCAAAAGCATTACACAAGCAGATCTTTCCGTATTCCTCTTGTCAATAATTTACAATAAAATTAGCATATACTTAAAATCTCTTACACACAGATGGACTAGAAAACTTCCATGAAGCGTTACACAATCAAGAGGCCACGTGGATGTTAGATGCAAGAGAACAGGGCTCAAGAGCAGAAACTGCAGCCAGTACAGACAGAAGGGTTTAATAACGGACTCACACTGGCATTGACTGAAGCTTCATCTAGCAGCAGAGAGCAGCATGAAGCCACCATTGAGTGCAACTTGCTTTCTGATGTTCAACTAAGAAAGGAGACAGCTGGCGGAACTGAAATGGGCTTTGTCACAGTTAAGGGAACACTTTTATTCTCTCACTGGTGCTATAAATATTCCCTGTGTTTAACTGCTTTTCAGCAGTAGGTGCACAGACATGTCAGGAGAGAGATACTCCCTTTTTTAGGCAGATTTCAAAACTGCAGTCTCAATGACTTACAGGGGGGCCTATAAGTGCCAATCCAGACTGGAAAATTATGTTTTAAATGGTCTCCTTTGAAACTCCACCCTCATAGGTAGCACATCTTGACAAGCGGAAGAGACTTGTGATATTTACCAATGTGCAAGAATGCATGGTAACCTAGAAATACATCCACTAACATTTTTGCTTTATAGCATATTGATAGTGAAAAATATTACCAAGTGCTCAGCTAGGCTTATGCACTGTGAAATGCACTGTGATCTGTTCTGCTCTCCTGTGCAGAGTAGGGCAACAGCTCCCAAGGCAAAGCACAGAGGTGTTCAGTACTGCATGTGATGTTCTCACCTATCTTCTACATTTGAATATGCATTGTATTGAGCCTGCTGTGACTATCTAAGATTGTAGTAAAGGTTATGTAGGTTTTTATAGCAACAAATTCAAAAATAAAACTGTTGTTAGAACTATCTGAAGAAAAAGAAGTCAAATGTGAAACCTTCTTGCCCGCAATGAAATGGGTTCCAATATCCGAAGCAGTGTGCATGAGCTGGAGTTGTCTGAGGAAGTGCTGCTGGTTTTTTCAACAACCTCATCAAAACTTCCATATGAAAACAACCCATAAAAAGCATATGTCTCAATGCAATCCAACACATTTCAAGTACTGCAACTGTTACAATCTGGAGTCCTACTAATTAAGCCTTGCAGGTGAAAAAAAAATCCCCTGCAGAAATAATTCAAATTTTCTAAACTTCCCTCTAACTAGTTGTCTTTGTATAACTCGTGCAGCTGGCACCAAACATACATTACTGTGGTTTTCTTAGCACAAGGCTGCAATGGCAGAAGGCCATGTTGTTCAAGTGATAAAGCTACTAAGTACCAGATGCACAAAAAGGCAAGGGCATCTCCATTTCACTTGTCTCTGTATTTACCACCCAGCTCTGAAGCTAAGATACAGAAAACTGCTGACTGCCTCCTTTCCCAGTTAGCATGTAGTCCTCAAGTCCCTCAAGGGACTCAAGTGTAAATGTGAGTGATCCCCAAGTATCTAGAGTACTTCTGGCTATGCACGTACTTAACATCACTTGGTAACGGAGTGCCAAGTGCTGCTGGGCCCCACCGGTTGGTGGGTGATCCAGATGGTGGTCTGTCAACATGTCTCAAGGAAGAGTGTTGCTCCTGCCTTTTGAAGTACATCTAACAGAAGAACTACTGCTCCCCTTTTTGTACCACAGTCTAGTAGTAGATACAGCAAATGGAGTGGCAGAGAACACACATTCAAAGCCATCTTCTGCCTGATGAGATTCAACCGGCCTCTCCAAAATACTGCTCTTACCAGAAGTGTTTGGCTGTTTTATGGTGCAGGAGTCCTTACCGTCTCTCTGGCTGAGTCTGCTTCACTTTGCATAAAAAATTAAAAGCTTATTGGGTGAAGGAAGGAAAGTAACCTGACTCTGTCACCTAGTGGTCAGGATTCTCCCCAGGGATTCTGCGGGCCCATGTCAGTAGAATGCAATGAAAAGTTACAACAAACAGTGAAAGCAACATTGGTGAAAGGATGGTGTCCCAGGACTTTCCATGAGGGAATCAATACAAAGTATATCTCCCAAATCTTTAATTATTTTACAAAAACCAGAATGGTGGTGTGAAAGCAGTACCAGCCCTTATCCTCAGATCAGGGCAGTTTCATCAAGAAAGGTGGGTCGGTCACTCACCTGATGCTCAAATCCCATCGGTCAGAGCAGAACAAAGTGCCCCAGTGTCTCTGATCCTAGCCTCTGAGCTGTTGTGCTGCTGCATTATTCTTTAAACAAAAAGGACCAACACAAACCCAGGCTTAAGAAAAATGTATACTGCAAGCAAAAGAGTAGTTGAAACATAACAAACCTCTCTCTCTTAAAATACACTGATTTGTATTCTAGCACTTGTAACTCCCTGGGGCACTGGGAGCCTCTAAGTTTGGTTAGCTTGCCATCCAGCAACCATTTTACGGGTCAAAAGGACACCTGGAAAGCCACTGCACTGCACTGTTTAGACAACCATGTTCTGCTTGTTTTCTTGCAGAGACAGAAGTCTTGAGTCATCAGCATCATTATTGCCTCCTTTTTGCTTACCTAGCCTCATTAAAAGGTTTAGACCAATCAGCAAGGGGCAGCAATTTAACCGGTGCATACTTTACAAACAGAGCTTCACCAATTTCTTCCATATCCTCTGATATTTTTGCCACATGAAGAAATACCGTGGCCTGGTATTTCTTACCTAGGACTTAAGTTCTTAAGGGAGTATTTCTTATTTGCTGTCTCAGATACAAAATGTGTACGTTTTAATCCTTCCCATCAGCCTAACATCTCTATCTATAGTAAGTCTAAGATGCTTAACATACTATTGGCTAAGTAAGTGCCCTATACATTGCAGAGAACATTAAACGTTCCTTAAATCCCATTACAGCCAGAGGAAGATGAGTCACTGAGTGGCAACTAAAACAACCATGGCATTAAAGTTCTTTTCAGCAACTATTGCACCAAGTCTGTGGAAAAAGTCAAGATGAGTGACACGAAAAAAGAATATATTGGCAAAATCTACCTCTTTCTAAAATAAGATAATAACAGTGTCTGAGATTAATAATCTAAAGATCAGAAAACACATATATGTTTATACAGAAATAAGATGCTGACATCTCTGAAATGCAATGAAAGCCACTTTGAAAAGCTGTCAGATAGTACAGAACAACACTAGGAAGCACAAGAATATACTCTTCTCATGCAGCTGAAGGATAGATTTGGCCAGGGAACATTAAAGGTTCTAATGTAACGGCTATGGGCAATGACAACCCTTCCCTTCAGCAGGGAATTTAGCCTAATTCTCTTTCCTACCCTGCTAGAGTAGGAAAGCCGGGTGCTGAGCCAGAAGCAGGAGTACCACCTATTGCCCTGAAAAGTGCTTCTTCATTTCAGGGGAAAAGTATTTCCTTGCTAGTTTGCTGTATGAGCAGGCACTCTGCCTGGCCTGCTAATTTACCTATAAGCAGTTTGTAAGTCTGATGTGATACCAGTGTTTTATAGTCAAGGATAGCAGCAGAGAATTCTTTATCCGTGGGTTTGGCTAAACTGATACTTGCTTCTCTCAAGCGAATGCTGAAGTCCTTATTCCTCTCATCTCAATGGGATCTCTGCCAGAGAGGTATCAAGGCATAAGGATGCAGCTCAGGATTTCTACTCTTCTAAACAGCATCTTGAAATTCTACAGCTATTGTTAAAGAAAAACTAATGAATAAGACTTGGCAGAAAGTAACAGGGTAGGCTTTAGATCTTCTGTTTATTGCATTTCATTTAATAAACTTTCTACGGCAGCAGCAAATGTTTTGATTTCTGATTTTAAAAATCATGTTGATTATTCAGGCCAATGGATCTACAGCAACCATGACATTACTTGTGACAAGTGATGGGAACACTGGATATTTTACGTTAGAGATAGTAAATAGGAAGACAGCTGAAAAATGGAGCCACCACTGGAAGAGATTAATGAGAAACTAAATGATTTTAAAGTACCATGTCCTTATTTGACTGGGAATTAGATAAATTAACCCAAAAAAAATCACTGTTCTAATGAAGCTGAAGAACAACTTCACAAACATATCACAAATGGACTTGGAGACAAAGGGAGTAAAAGAGAGGAGGGAGAAAGAACATGAAGAAAGAAATGACAGCCTATATTTAAAATGTGCTTAGCAACCCAATGGAAATGGTAACAATTCAAGCGGAAGCCTTTAATGTTGTTTACTGAGGGTGACAGGCAGGGAAGGAGAAACTGGTGTATATGTTAAAAAGAGGATACCTTGTATGTAAGCAAGTCTTGTAAGACAAATGGGACATGCTACCCAAAATGCTAGAAGAAGTTTAATTTTAAACACAATAGACTGGCTGGACAGAGGAAAGGAATAAGTGCTGGAGGTAGAGGGAAAATTAGCCTATATTAAGAAACATACTTTGGGGGATCTTCCAGGATCATTCCTCTAACAACAAAAAATGCCTGTAATTTTTCCTACTTCAGCAAACTTCTGTAGCCATGAAATGAAAAGTATTGATGCTGCACCAGAGATAAGGTTGTATGGTATGAAAAGGAGTACTTCATGGGAACCTGCGAAAAAGTTGCCACATAGCCGGATTGTAACAAAGGAAAAAGCACACCTGGTTTTCAGTAATTGTCGTCACCAGATCCATTTCTCAGGCACTGAATTCTATCTTATTCTTGCCACAGCCAGAAAAGAGGCTGCAGCTGCAGCAGAGGATGACAAGCCATTTACATGTTAATGGTTCTCCTTCCAGCCTGTTGTTTTAATGATAGAATTTTCACTGAACCTGGAGCTAAGGGCTATTCAGTACTTGGTTTATCTTAATTATTTTAATAGGCCCACTTCCTTTCTGTTTACTAAGTCCAGGTTCCTGGAAAACTGGAAAAATTATTCACAAAAGACTTTCAGAGGCCAGATCTGTTAGCTCCACAATCCGTTAAGGTGATTCAGCTATATCTTTTTAATTAAAAGTCTATAATATTTTACATTAGTTTTAATCTTGGTGGGAGCTTGCGGCTGAAATAGCTATGTCTGCATAATATACTCTGTTTAAACTACTGTTTAACCTGCTTAAAGCATCTCGCTCTAGCACTTAGTAGGGCATGCCATAATTAACATGTATATTACTAAAAGCATATTCTTCTGAAGCTTTTCCCATCCATGAACATAAAGCAAAAATGTCCAGTTTTTCTCGTTCAGCCACCAAACCAGGAAATAGAAAAAATGCTTTGACTCAACACTAAAGTGCTTGTTTTCAATTGGAAAATTATCTTTAATATAGAGCATATTTAAATGTTTGTTTGACGAGAAGGGGACAGTGACAATTGCGCTGGATTGTTTCAGGTCTTACTTGTAAAGGAAGCTACCTGGCCTCTCTTATCTAGAGCAATAAATGTATTACTGTGCAGTAAAAATGTTACATCAGGAGAATTTAACACACAACACCCTAGAGAAGGGCAATAAGGTCTGTTCCACGATACGAGAACCACTGTTGTGATTTAGATTCAGCCTGCATTTAAAACTTCCTCATCTAACGCCCAAGATAGAACCACTGTAATATGGGTTATTAACAGAGAAAAGGAAGATATCATCCACTTCTTTATTGTTGCAAGTGGTATCCAAGTTCCCTTCCAAATCTCTAGTGCTGAAATGCTTATTTTGGAAAATATCAGACCTATTCTTGTCAACATTTCCATCTCTTCTTCGTAGTTTTGTTTATGTGTTTCAGCCAACATCATTTGCTGAATTAATCTCAAATTCAAGAACTGTTCTGACCAAGCAAATATGGCCTATTTATTATTGAAGGAAGATAGGAAGCAAGGAAGATGCAATTCTGCTCTGGGTAAAAGCATTTTATAGGTCATGCATGTGTAAGAAAGGTTAAGGAACATCACAGGGACCATGAGATGAGCTGTCCCTTCAGTGTGACATATAGCCAATCTTAACAGCATACTTAGAACTACTGGAGAATGAAATTCATTGCCGTGTAGAAAACTGCACTTAAACCTTCAAAACAAGGCTTTAAGTGAGACATAAACAGTTGTCTATACCTTTTCCTGGCTCTTGAATAGAACTGAATGTTCTCCCAAGAGGTTACGATAAATATGAATACCCTCCTGAAAAACTGCAGAAGGGCCATAGGTAAGAAGAAAAACATTTGTGTTAATGAAGGCTTTGCCCGTTTGCAGAAGTGCCCTTAGCATACAAGATCCTTTCTGGCAAATGTATTTGTGCTGTGCCTCTTCACTGCTCGGTGGGCACAGCCATAAAAACTGTGTGAGATTTTTTGTATTTACTCCTGAGGATTTTCCTTTCGATTCTATTTAATTGCTTAGGTGGAACAGAGCAGAAACCTACTATCCAAGAAGTAACATGTGCACACGGTTACCTGTGCTACTTCAAGCAAGTGTGGTTCAAGAGAGATACTTAATTTGTTTTATTTGAAAACATAGGCTAGTTTTGGTAAACATATAACCATAATGCTTTCAGTGGGGCATTATTAAAAGATTCATAAATTTTGTAAAGATGAGATCCAGTTTTTGATCCAATCAGGATGAAAGAACATTGTTTTCAAGGATTTAAATATGAAAATAATGTTGCCATGGGGCAGCACAGTGTATTATTTTTTCCAACATAACATCAAGTACCCGTTAAAATCCAGTTTTGGTAGGCACTGAGTAATCTAATGAGAGCTGAAGCTGTCTCTCTCCTTTGCACAAAGGTTCTCAGTCTATAGCAGCAATAGAAGAGAAAACAACATGAAGATGATAGGAGATGAAGAAGAAATCCATTACCTTCTGTTCTGCCTTAAAGATATTTGCTACCAATGTTGGTAATTTGCAATGAAATTTAATCTATTCTGTGATGTTGTATTCTCAAAACAAACACATACTGATTTATTTTCTTCATATAAACAGTATATGCCTATCTAACAGAATCAGTGTTGTAAAAGGAGTAACTTCCGAGGCACAAGGAACTTGTTAATGTTCTTCCTAGATCTCTTAGAAGGTACACAATAACTTGAACTGTCAGTCTTAGTAGGCTAGCAATGAAGAAGCACTAAGACCACGGCTCCACTGGTAAGGAAATTACTTATCTCTGTGTGCAAGGACAGCAGTGCTGCTTCACCTCTCTCTAAAGAGGGACATCCCACCTGCCAGGACACACCAGGTAGCAAGCAAACTACTCCAGCACAAACCACCACCAACTAGGCACTTACCAGCAGAGTGCAGAGCACGTAAAATATTTGTGGGACTGCGGAGGGGATGAAGTGTCTGCAAGAAAACGTAACTATATTTGAAAAGGAGGCAGAAGGAGGAAGAAGGGAAAGGACAAGATCATCTACGAGGGTCAGAGGTGCAAGAAAAGAGACGTTTGTAGCTCCACTTGGAGTACCTTTGAGATTCTTCCTACCAAATTCAGTTGGACCAAAATGTTTTGCTGGTCTTTTAAAAGATAAATTGGAATAAATTGGAAGCTGTGAGACAAGCCTCAGCATGAAATCACTCTGATGATAGACTAGCAAACTCTAAAAGGAGGAAAATCAGATTCTGAAGGAAAGAAAAGCTCCAGGTTCCCTGCCCTCAATACACTAAATGAGCAATCCTTACTCTCCACTGGCCCTGGAACAAGTGGCAGAGATGCTGGCAGGTTCAGAGGAGTTCCAGCCATGCATGAAATACTCCTGAGCCTTCTTATCCTGAGGATGACTCAGGACTAGTCCCTGGACTACTGGTTGACACTCCCAGAACTTCACAAACCATTGCTCCACAGGAAAGAAATTTTTAAAACAAGAATGGAGATCAAGAGGAGGAGACCTCGAGGACAAATTATTTGAAGCATTTTAGCACCCCACCACATTCATTTTGTTATGAAGATTACAAACAATATTTGATGGAGAACCAAAGATGCCGAAGTGTAAGGCATTCACTTCACTATTAAATTTTAAATCTTTAATTATGAAAATGTCTGACCAGCTCTAGCTGACAGCTTTACCTTCATGAAAACAAGAACAAGAAGCAAGGGGACTTAAGAGACCGAAGTACACTTTCATTCCTTTAGATCAGCATTTTGGATAAAGACAAAGGCATAAATCTTATAACTAAGAGAGTCTCAACTGCCAGTGTTTGAGCTAGACAAACTGAGTTTGTCTTGTGCATAAGCAGGGGCTTATAGCCTTGCTATGAGAGCTAGGACACACACTCATTAATAATCTGTCTGGATCTGTAATTATGGATATTTCTTTACACATCTGTGTCTTTAATTCTCCAGTCACAGACTTCAAAAAGTAGCTTGTTTAGGCTTGCCACTTGCCTTCTCATCCCTTCAGGAAACCAGCTCACACTCCATGGACTCAATGCCAACTTCACACAGAGAGCTGGCACATGGTCTATGGACTATTTGAATCAGAAACAAAACTCAGATCATACATAGTCCTTGTATAAACCCTCCAAACACACAAAATCTATCCCTTGTGACTGCACCTGAGTGAATGCTAAGAAATATTTGATCTAGGTGGAATTCAGGAACGTAGTAGCAGGTGTGACCAGAGGTCCTTCCTGCCAGAATCCTCTCTCTGGCAGCAGTGAGAACTGAATGCTTAGGGAAGAGAACAAGAACAGAGTTAACATGTACAGAAACTGTTCCTAAGTACCATGCCAGCCACCAGCAGTTTACAACTTCATGAATCATAGAATCATTCAGGTTGGAAAAGACCCTTGGGATCATTGAGCCCCACTGTGGGAGAACACAGTGTTCAATATCATAAGGCCCTTGATCGTGTGCAAGTTTGTGTAAAAACAAGGAGCCGTGAGAAGAACGTGGAGCAGCTGAGAGGTCAAGGATTGTTGCCACAGCTGCACATTGTAAATAACAGAAAGAAGACTGACCACCTCCTGCAAGGAAGATAACGATAAAACTAGAACTAACCAATTAGAGAACTGTCTAACCGGGCTACATCAAAACAACTGTAGATCACAAGACTAACAGCATGTAGAGTATATATAGCAGCTACTGTGTGAATAAACGATTTTGTTTGCACCAGCATTCAGGGTCTGTGCCTTCATGCACCACAAATGGTGCCCGAATCAGGATTACAAAGATTCATACGTTTTGACTGCAGCAACCACATGGTGACAAGTACCGGTGTTGCACCCCTGCAGCTGAACTGGTTTGGTATTGTCACCATGGCACTCTAATCATCATCGACTGCAGGACATTACGGTGAGCGGCCAGGGGAAATTTGCCTTGGAAAGGGGGCAATCTGTAACTAAGTCTCAGGAAATTCATAAGGAAACACATAAGGAAATATTAGTTCGTATTACTAAGGAACAAGAGTTTATGTTCTCCCCTTTGCAGTTAGTGAAGCTGCTCATCTGGGTGTGGGAGTCATGTCTGTGGTTTCCAGAGACTGGCATTAAATCCAGAAAATAAGAGTTTAAAGGGACCTTGAGAGAGTTGGTTTAACCATACAGAGATTCTCTAGCCTTTGATCCAAGTGATCCCATTGCTCTTCAGGATGGAGCTGGTTACCGGAATGACCTACTCACAGCATGTAGTTCCTTAATAAAGTCCAGGACTATGACAAAGGAAACTGAAATAAGTGCAATATTTGAAAACATACTTGACATTTCCAAGAGAATGCACTCTCTAACAATAACAGTAATACTAATAATAAAATGTTTCAGAACATGAATCTGATTATGTGGCGAACTGCTAAACTGCAACCTGAACAGAATTTTTTAAGGGGGGAGATAATTAGGCAAATGTTCAAGAAATAGAGTCTCATAAGAATGTCAAATGTCAGAATTATCCATTTACTTGATGAAACAAGTACTCTGTTGATTAAATTTTATTTGCTCTCACTGCTTCATGCTTTAAAGATTAAAATATTAGAATCAATTCTAAAGACACCAGGTTTGTTAGAAAGGAGGGTGAAGGTGCCTGTGGCAGCAGAAGTCCTAAGACAAATTCTGAGCCACTTTAGAGGGTCTGTAAAGTCTACTGCCCTTCACATGCCTTAGCTTTGCTGCCTGTGCTGGAGGGATGGGTAGAGATCACAATTTTGTTTTCATCAGACTTTCTTTTGGGAAATCTAGTCCAGCTACCACAACCAGCTATTCAAAGCATGCAGTCCTCACTGCCCACAAAAGCTGGCCACAGAGAGCAGGATCAGGAAGACTTCACTTGTAATCTGCTTTTCTGTAGAATCAGGTTACCACTTGGCTTTAAGCAAACATAGAGAAGTCATTAGTATTTGTGCTCCAATCTGATTCAACGTGGCATTTCCATCCCAGTGTAACTTTATCATGCGTCAGCAGAAACCTGAAGTTACACAGGATTTATTCCAGCTCTGGCTATTTAGAGCTCCTCAGACATGAGCCATGTGTGTTACAGTAGGTCTGCTTATGTAAGAGAGGGACCTTGTGATTTACAACTCGTGCCAGAAGTCGGAAAGGTGTGCTGGCGAGCTACTTTCAGCACATATTATGTTACTGCTGGCTCCAGCATGAAACTGTCCCATCAGTCTTGGAAATCTCTCTGTTTCTACACAGGGCTATTTCCCCGTCTTGCTAATCATGTGTAACAGTGGCTACTGTCTCTGCCACCAAA
Source organism: Coracias cyanogaster (assembly GCA_033124195.1). Taxonomy (NCBI): domain Eukaryota; kingdom Metazoa; phylum Chordata; class Aves; order Coraciiformes; family Coraciidae; genus Coracias; species Coracias cyanogaster. Next base: position 15,440 of record JAVSBS010026958.1, on the reverse strand, counting down.
TCCAGACACACTGAGTCCAGTCTTCTGGCTTGCTTATTTGGTGCCATCACCGAGCCATTCCCATGCATATTATGGAAGGGTGCTGCCTTACTATGTGGTCTGCTAGTTTCTTGGCTCAAGCTTTCAGTGGACTAGGAGCAACCGGAGGCTTATCAACTGTCTTCTTTCTCTTCTTGCTTTTCCAATAGGAAAGAAGAATGAGGACTGTCCACCAATATTGGCTAAATAGCAGCAAGCAGCTGTAGTGCTAATACCTGTGGAGATACCTGGAGAGTTAAAGCAAATGTGAGGAAGGGAGAAAGTAGCAGCTCCTTCAATCACATCTTCTTTTGATACATACACATATAGAGGAACAGGAGCTGAAGGATGCTCAGCCTGGCACGTTGGTATTGCAAAGTACCAAAGGACAGTGAATACCATTGTTTATATTCTGCAACATGTTTTGTCCTTTACAGCACAATTTGAAAACCCCTGAAGACTTAGGCCGGAGCTTTCAGAAATAGAAACTTGAAATTAGAGCTACATTTAGACACCGGCACCAAATGGTCAGTGGTGTCTGCTGCATACTCAGAAGCTTTCACAGTTAGCCTGCCTGTGTCTCAACACAAACTTGGCAGCTCAGATCTGCACTTCTATTTCTGAATCCCTTGTGTGGTGAACCCACTTCCATTACATGCCAAATCCCATCCCTGTCTGCTTATTAGCTTCTGATTCAGTGTCCTGCCAACTAGCCTTATGTTTAGATGAGCTACACGCAATTCTTTCAAAGCCTGCTATCACCTTTCACTGTGACTTCAGCTGCTGGGCAGATTAATATTCAGAGGGCAGAACCAACTACATTTTGCTTCATTACTTTTAAGTAATAAATAGTATGGATTCTGAAAGTTCTCCCAACCTGTTCCTTGCTCTTTATTGCTTTGATATAGTAAACCACAGTGCCCAAACCAAGGCATATTTCACTTGCATTCAGCTTACTTCACCGTGAAATGACTCAATTCAGCAAGAGGGCTTTAAATATACACTGAAGGCAGTGTAAAACAGAACCCTTACTAAGTGTGGAAAAATAAATGTAGTTCATAAACAGAGTAGAAAGCATATTTAAAACAAGTTCGAATGAACTCCAGAGACAGCAGAGCTTGAACCAGGCAACCTATCCCTGACATCAGCACTGGCTTTCAAAAAATCGCATTGTCCATGGGTCATATATTTCACTGTGTCTCTGAAGAAATGTTAAATCAATAAAATACCTAAAGGTTGCCGATGAATCAGATGGTGTTCTGTAAAAAGCCAACCATTATTGCTTAGGGGCAACATAAGAGCTGAAGAAATATTTGCAAGGAAAAGGCCATCCCTCCCACCGGAGCACATTCATATTCGGTCATCTGACACATTCCAGCAGACACTGGTGAGCGGTACCAGGAGCTGGAATCTTATCGGCCTGCTTGCTTTGCTTTGGCAGCTTTCCTTGATGATGTAGGATATCTCACACACTGTCAGTTTGATTTCTTGAGTGCTTCCCCTCCGTAAGCCTGTTTTTTAGCAACATAATGAAAACTCAGGCTTGCACTGGCAACACATTCACCAATTAATGTTTGCGGTACGTCAGTACCCACTTTTCCAGATTTTACATTCTATATGCAGCCTTCAAAAGGCCACAAAATTATCCATACCTTGTAATTGTGAAATAAGATCTGGGCACTTTTTAATGTGCCACAGTAGATCTTTGGTTTAGCTGTTTATGTATGTACCACACGGATGCAGTCTTCTCGCTGAGGAAAATACACAATGGAGAATAAAATATTCAGTGAACGCAAGCTTTGATACTGTGCTGTGAATCCAGAAATTTAGCCTATTGGTGTCATAGAAGGTTTTTGCTTCTTGTTTCCCTCATATGCTGATATCCATCTTACACAACACATTAAAGTGAGTGGAGTCCTTAGAAAATCAGACTATCATACTCATCTGCCTCAGTTTTCACAGCAGTAAAAATAGATGTAGGTGTCTATTTCCTGCAAAGCACATTGATGGGGTTTTTTGGCTAGCAATTTTAAAAGAGGGCAAAGCAGTCTCAAAGCCAATCTAGTGTTGATGGTTAGGCTAAGCACCACTGGAATTAAAATTACTTTAGTTTCTTGCAAAAGATGGACGAAAACTGGTATCTCCTGGTGTTAACATTATGCAAAGCCCTCTTTTTTTCAGTCATAGTAGCATACAGTTTCAGCAGTAGTTTCAGAAAATAATAATTAGCTCCAGAAGTGTATATTACATATAATATGTCTTGGAAACACAGTTCTCTATCCTGCTTTCCCGTTGCTAAAAATACAAACTGTTCACAACCATGCTTTCAATATCCATTTAATATTTGCAAACAGGATGTCTTCAACAAACAGTGGTTTTGGCTAGGCTTCAATGAGCCCTGTGTTCAGCTCCATTACCTACAGCATCCTCTGAAGATATATCCTCCCACTGTTGCCACCAATGTAGACACAAAAATGGGTCTTACCCTCCTCACAGTCACTCTCCTGTAAGCTTCGTGGTTTGAAAAAGCCAATCTCATCTACATGTCATTACTCAACTCAAAGAATTTGCCTGTTCAAGGGGAATGTCATATAACCTTTAGGCTTCATACCTGTCTTACTTTAAAATGTTGTTTAAGTTTTACCTCAAATACATACCTCTCTTCCGCTACACACTTCCATGCTGGATTCCGATAAGCACTTGTTTAAAGATATAGCACTTAGCAATGCCAAAGACAACGCTTTCAAGCAGATGACTTTGTGGGTGACCAAATGTTTACCAGCCAAACATACATCAAAATTGTTTTCATTAGTTTATAGGAATGCAGCCCAGAAAGACTTAAGGATTCCAAAATGTCTGCTGCTACACGTATTTCAACTTTGTGCTTGCTGAAAGAAGTTTATGAAAAGCTTTCTTCCACCTACCGGTTCTGTGAACACTTACAACACGTCAGGTTTTTCTCTCTCCTCTGATAAACCCACTTGATCCTCACAATTTATGGGTAACAAATCCATTTCTTCATACCTTTCCTGAGTTAGACTTTGAGATACTGTGCCATGAGAAACAATGTCAGACAGCATGCTTCTAATGTCTGTCCTTGTAAATTCATCAGATATTTCCATTTAGCATTGCAGTGATTTTTATCCCCTTTAAATTATCCTTTTGATTCCAATTGCATTCTATAATTTTCCTGAATAGACCATTTATAAAATTTTAAACAAGTTTCTGAAAAACATTCATCCTTTTAGACCTAATATTGAAAAAAAATCCCCTGCTTCACAATACCTTTTGTCATTACACTGCATCCCTTTTGTACATCACTGAATTCTAGCTCATACTCAAACCCGACGTAAGTGGCATAAGTGGGAGGGATAAGCCCAATTCAGTTAATGCATCTTTTGAGCCACAGAGAGATTAAACCAAAAATAAATTAGGCCTAAGTAAGTAAGGCTCTACTGCAGGAATGACAAAGCAGACCTTCTCGAATATTTAGTGTGTAACTTAGGAGTGAATATTTACAAAAGGTCAACAACTACAGAGAATAATTTACCTTTTCACAAATTCTGATTCCCAGAATTCCATTAACAGCATCAGCTCACTAAGCTTAATAAAAATAGGTGTTCTCATTATGTCCTCATCAAATATAATGTTTATACCCCTCACCAATTGAGAGTCATTAATATTTACACCATACCATAGCCTCATAAAATAACTGCAGATTAGTTTGCCTAGTTCAACATTTAACAGGCTCTAAAATGAGCACAGATCACACCTGGATTTGACTGTTCTTCCTTTTTGTGGAGTGCATCTTGTGGTTTTTATTGTGGTAGAAGAAGAAAGCTATGGGGAACACTTTAAAAATTGTGTTACATGAGCAATGCCTATATGTACAAACTCCTAACATCAGGGTAAATCTTGCCACTGATTTCCACAGCTGCTAGGCAAGCCCTAAAAAGTAGGCTGAACGTATTCCCATTTCTTCTTCATGAGCCCTGATAATGCTGGGCACAGCACGACTCTTCCTGTTCAAGTGTTCAATGGAGGCTGGGAAAAGCAGCTGACACTGGGATGGTGAGGGTACTACAGGGAAAAAACAGTTAAAAGTCTAACTAAATCAACATTTCTGTAGTAAAAATTGAGACAGTGATAAAATGTGTGCAACTTTTATAACATTATTTGTGTTTCTTCAGGCTTGGGATATGGTATATTGTAGCAATATTGCCTCTCTGTCTGAAGTGTGTCAAATCTAAAGCGTATAGGTTTTGAAAGAAATTGTTAAAAAGATACATGAATAGTGAAGTCTTTAAACAGTTGACAACTGTACCTACAAGACCTTTTCAGATGAAATGTTATGGAATATATCTCTTTTTCTCCCCATACTATGCAAAATTTGAAAACTGTCTCTGGTTATGATTTGACTCTGCTAAGAATATAGAGGCTGATCAGCTACAGCTCCTTTAGCGTGCTTCTCAGTAGGTGTAAACTGAGGTAATTCTATTGTATTTTTTAGGCTGAAGTTTGATTTCCATCTTCAGAAGAATGCTGCTTTTACAGCTGATGACTCAGAAACCTCCTTTGGTGTCAAGATCAAGGAAAATAAGACTAGGCAGAGTTCACAATTGCCAGCTGCCATGGACAGTCAAAATTTGGACCATACTCTAGGAATGAACTGCCTGAGCTCACACACTCTTACTGGACAGGCCACAGAAGGGACAGGCTACCACTGGACTCTTGCAATAGATCCTTCTGATGGGAACATAAGAGTTACATGCTCCAGTGCATTCAGTCAAGCAAGGTCAGAAAAAGGAAAGTTAATGTCACATTACACTTGGTCTTCTCTGCTAAGCACAGTCCAGTGTCTGTCAGGTTCTGTTTCAAATGAAGTTGTGTCAGTAAGGCTCATGTCATTGAACTCTTCCAACCCCTCTTCTTGTCTGATTAACATTGCTTATTATTTGACAAATTCCAGGTATGGTGGAGTTTGCTGAAAACCTCTGGCCACCATAGTGTACAACAATGCACTGTAATTTTGCCATTCCATTTTGAATCTCAGCTGAAAAGAGCTGTTCCCTGAGCCTATAGCTGGCTGTGACTGTCTCCTTCTGCTGTTATTTATCTCAGGAGCTGTATTATTTAACTTTGTGAAGCATATTGGAATACAGTTTATCTGGAGAACACTATTAAGTGCAAAATGAAGTAGTACTCTTAAATCAGATTTCACTGATTGCATTGAAAACCTAAAAATTCCCACGTGATGCTTCCTGTACAGTCATTCTTCACACATCTATTCCATAACACAACATGGAAGGAATTTTAGCCTTCAGCCCTTCTACTTTCTGTCTCCGGAAGCTTCCGAAAACCTTTCAGATCAAAGAATAGATGACAATTTGTAATCTTTTTAAAGGTATATCTAGTGCAAGAAGTTACATGTACCTTTTCTGCATCAGTGCATCTTTCCAATTAAGTAAGACTCCCTGTTGCTGCAGGCTTGACTGCTCAGATAATGGACTGCAGTGAGAGATGTCCTGAGCTGAACACTGCAACATTGACAAAATTAACGCTGGGAGAAAAATGACATGAAAAGTAAAATTAAGCGGAATAATTGTAATGTAACTATGTAATTAACTTCTAAATTGTGAGAAAAATGAGAAAAGTATTAATCTTTTAATATTTAATGGGCCAAAATAATCCCTAGTTTATAGAGTCTGTTCAAATCTATTAGAAAATTGAAAAAAAATATTGTGAAGACCATTTGAGCAAGCTGCACATCTTGGCTGAAAATTATATCCTTACTACACAATACTAAATGATTTTTTTTTCCTAGGGTATAAAAAAAGGATACGTTTTATAAAGACATTCTGTTGTTGCAGGGCTTTCATATTTAGGGACTTCCAGCCAGTCCATTCCTGCCCGGTGGAGACAGGATCTCTATCTGGCCCCTGGCTGCCGGGTAATGTATCTAATTCTGTCACTGTTCTGCAATGTTCTCCCTTTCTATTCTTCAGACACTTGGACAATTTAAATTGAAAAATTCCCGAGCCCAGGACTGTTAATTTATTGCATGTATTTAAAGTAGCCAGTCTTTGGTTGGATTTTACTTCAGCTATGTGTGTGCATGATAAGTAACTAGATTGACAAGTAGGCCTTGGGCAAGGGGTGACCCAGAACCATCTCAGCATCCCACCCTTGGCCACAGTATCCCACAACAGTGCCACAGAAAGGAAGGCTGCCCAAAAATTCTGGTCAGTTTTCAAGTTGAAGGAGTTCCAATTGCACTACACATTCATGATACCAGATTAAAGTACCTTCTGATCAACTACAGTGATCACTGGCTTCTCTGATATACAGTGAGACACGGAGTTAAAGATCTTGAAAGGAGCAAAGGGTCTTACTTAAACATTCTTTGTGGGAAGGAAAAATGCGAATGAATGAGTCATGACTTCTATTACCATCAAATGCGCTCTAACTGCCAGCTTCATTCTGTCTTATTCATCATTTAAAGGTACATGTACTACTCCAGAATTAATAACTAGGGATTCACTAGTGCACCCATTCAACTTGCAGATTTTCTGTGCTGGTTTAGGACATGAAAGCACTCTAAGCCTATGACTGTTGTGACACAAAAAGATTCAGGGTTTAGGTAGAGCACTGCATCCCCAAACAGACCTGTCCAAAAAGATGTGGCCATGCTGTGTATTTTATGAAGCTAGCCTTACTATGAGCAAAGAAACCTCTTTGCAAGATGCATACCACAACAAAATGCTGTAAATAGAAAGAGAATATCATCTACACGGAGAAATGTTCCCATTTCAGAAAAAAAAAAACCATATAATCAATCAAAATAACATATAATCAATATATCTCTGATCCTGTAATTCCCTTTTAGTCAGATTTTGGCAGGGAGAGGCAAGGACTGTACACTGGCGCTGTTATTAGACTATTTCTTCTTAGCAGCAAGCTGATGATTTTGGAATAATGGTTAATGAACTTCAAAATATTAAAAGCCATAAGATTTTGCTTTATTAATTCTTGCATCAGGTCCAATGATTGTATGCAATTGAACTAGAATAATCTTTCAAAATAAAACATTGAATTCTGATTTTAAAAATTAGCAGTCATCAAAGACCCACCACTTTTGTACATAAATGGTTTCCAGTGATTAATTTTCTTTGTTAGGAAGGTGTACCTTATTTCTCTGAATCTCAGTGTCCACCATCATGGGTAACTGCTATAAGATTATAATTTTTGTATCCTACTAGGTGTAAACATTGAACTATGGGAGGAAGAGTAACTGATATCAGGAACTGAAAAAAATAGATCCCTCTACAGCTTTTATTTACAACCTATAGCTGCATTGAAGACATCTCATTAGAGATGTAGATGTGCTGTGATCTTTTTCATTCATTCAGGAAGAAAGATATTTTTCTGCCGTAAGCAGCAAAACAGAATGACTGGAAAACCTCAGGTTTGGTTTTCTTTTTAACCAGCAATTATTCACTAAATTAGGGCAAAGCACTTCAGTAGCAAGGAATTGCTACGAAGTAAAAATTCACAGAGTCTCAGCAAGGAAAAGGCCTGATTCAGCAATAGGGGCAGTTTTGATTGTATTTTGAGGATGCTGCTATCTTACGAACTAAAACATAACACTAGGAAACAATGTACATATACATGTATTTTATATCACATCACAATAATTTGCAGAGCTATTCAGCCAAACAATCTGCCAATTTTAATTCACAGCATAGACTGAAGTAAAGATATGCAAGCTTCCAACAGCAGATACCATAGTTTATCTTCTAGAACCAAACAGAAATGAAAATGCTTCCAGATACCACATCAACACTGAAAATTATCATCCTACCTTTTACCAGTCTTAAAATTCTTCAGCATTTTTTTGTCTGTCTGTAAACTCTGTGAAGCCAAAGACTTTCCTTAGAAGTAAAAGACGTCCATGGAGAAAGATCAAGTCGGAGAAAGAGAATGATCAGTGATGAGTCAAAAACTTGCCAGTTCATCCTGGGCTTAAGCTGTAGTGACGGGAAATACTGAACGTATTGGAAAACTTCAAGACTCACTTCCCCTTTGCTGAACATCTTCTTACTCAATGGCCAACCAAAGGGATACTCTCATTTCTTCATTAGCACTACTGACAATCAGCCTCTGCTTTGGGCCAGGAAGGGGGGAGGCATGCTGGAGCATCCACTCCCCTTTAGCCTATGCTAAGACTTCAGGCTGTGTCCTTGCAGACCTCAGAGGTCAACAGTGGAGAAAAATCCCATCTGCAGCCCATGGAGGACCCCACACTGGAGCAGAGGACTGATCTTGAAGAGGGATGTGACTCTGAGGGAAGCCTGCACTGGAGGGATCCATTGCTGGGAGCCCATGAAAGAGACGCACACTAATTGGAGAAGTTCATGGAAGACCATCTCCCATGGGAGAGATGCCATGTTGCTGCAGGGAAGAACTGTGAGCAGTTTTCCTCCTGAGGGTGATGAAGCAGTAGAAACAACATGGAATAGACTGGGACTAACCACAACCCCCGTTCGCTGCCTCCCTGCACCACTGTGGGGGACACGGTAGCAGAGTTGTGCCCAGGAAGAAGGGAGGGATGGGGGAAGTTGTATTTATTTAAGGTCTGGTTGTATTTATCGCTGTCCAACTCTGATTCAATTGGTGAATTGGTTGTGGTTTTGTTTAAATGAAATGGACTTTGTTTCCTCAAGTCTGGTCTGGTTTTTGCCCTTGACTATAATTGGTGAGTGTGCTCTCTCTGTCCTTTGTCTCAATCCTCAAGTCTTTTGTTGTATTTTCTCCTCCCCATCCCTCCAGAGGTTGGGTAGGAGGCGGCAAGTAGTTTAATGTTGTTTTGCTGTCAGCTGGGTGGGCTCAAACCACACTTCGTCATTTGACACTGAAATTCCTAAGCATCATAAATTTTATGAACAGATGAAACATGGGCAGCAAGACATTGTGGCTAAATCCTGCTAAGATCTCTGCTGCTAGGCAACCTGTCTTAAGTACAGTGTGAGTAAGGTTAGTCAAGCTCAATGGAATGTATTTTCTGTGAGCAAAATTTGGTAGCAGACTTGATCTCACTCTTGACTCCCAAGTTTCCCCTTATTCTGTATTTCTCCTTCTCTATACTTGTTCAGCTGTTTATTGGCTTTGAAATACTGCAAGGATGAAGCACCTCTCACGCAGGCTTGATGCTCTGATCAGCACAGCCATCGTGGGAGAGGCTGATTATTGCAACAGTCTTAAGCCTGGAAACCTGATGAATGTTCTGCTGTACTGAAAATACACCGTGTACAACCTTGGCAGATACTGGGACAGGGCAGGCAAAATATGCCAAGTGCAAACAGGATGGCTGTGACTGCTACAGGATTATCCCCCTCACACCAGGTCACATCCAAGGGCAGGCTGAAGAAAGCCACCCCGAGCCACTGAAAAGCCTCTGTGCTTTTTTTCTCCAGTTCCTTGTATCTTATGCACGGGACCAGAGAGATTGCAGGAATCGGTAACTCAGTGCAAGGAATATGTGCGGCATCACTGCCACAGTAGAGACGTGGTGGAAGCAAAGAAACTGGGGGTTTTTTACTGCCAATAAGTGACTCATAGGCCAAGGGATGAGTTGTTTCAAAGTAACTTCCCCCAGACAACTTAGGTCCTCCTCTGAGGCGTCTATCCCTAGGCTCTATCTGTACCTGCCCACCACAGCATGCAGTTCGGATGGAAGGGAAGTGTTCTGCCACTAGCCCACGTGCTTAACCTGTGTCTCTGAGTAAGTGGGGTGAATAAAGAGCATGGAGCCCTTTCTTGAGAACTAATCAACTGGGAGTACAGCAGGAGTTGCGCTATGGTTTGCACTACAGCCTGATTTGGTGGTGACATGATGTCCCCTAATTCTCCTAAGCAGCAGTTGCGGTGTCTGAACTTCTACAATAGCTAAGAACCCTGCATTCCAGTCCGTTAGAAAAAAACTGTTTAAATAACAGTTTACAGTTATGTATTATTTTCCAAAATGCAATTGTCCTGAAGATAGAGATGGTTAGATTGGATTGGATTGGATGGAAGAATGGATTACCTGTTAAAACTACCCAAACTCTTCCTTGTTTTGACACTGGATCTAGATATAGATCTAGATTTATGTTAAGTAATGGATACACAGCATATCCATTCCTGATATAATGAATACTAATCCTTACTACTGTGTGGCAAAATTGATTGAAAAGGCTTTTGATCTAACTTAAAAATAATGCAAGCAGTGAAGTGTGTCTGTGCATTTTAAATTGTCTGAATGCATAATAATATAATTTTTTTTCATTATTTCTTATATACAGTACAGGTGAGTTTAGCACATTCAGAACACATGAGGGTTTTCTTGCTCGATCTCACAGAGCATATGCTATGAATACTATGTTTTAAAGTTTTATTGTGTTATTCAGATTTCTGAGTTTCCCCACTTTCAACAGAATTACCTGTCATGTTCATGTTTAAAATAAGTTTAGATAAAAAAACAATGGCCATCCTCACTATAAAGCTGCACCTGGTAGACTTTCACACCAGAAGTGCTTCCTGAAAGACAATGGACAGAATACAGATGACAAAGAGAGTAGTTTGCCAAACAAGAATAAGTGCAAGAAGTAACATACATGAAAGTCCCCCTGTTTTGATGCGCGAAATAGTCACTGTTACAGTTTGGGTACCTGAAGTTTTTATGAAGTCAAACAAAACAATGTTAATCAGCCACTGTATGCTCTCTAAACTGCATAATTAGAAGGTAGAGGGTTTTTTTTTACTACCAGATGATTGTTGCTCCGGTTGTGCTAGCCTAGATATGTGCTGACATCTAGTGGTCCTTTGGAGATTAAATATGGTCCAAATGTTTGTTAATTAGCAATAAAGAAGAATAAACTCCGATTCAGAGAAAGTATTTTCCCCCTTCTTGCCCTTTTTCTCCACAGTACATTTAATAGCATCTACAGATAACCAAATTCCGGTGATTATTATCCTTTTCGATATTTGTTCAAACTGAGGTGTTCTAAAGCACAGTTGCTATTGACATCATACTCAGTCCTTTGGGAAAATCCACCTGGAGGCATTTCTTGAGTGACAATCACTACAATATTTAAGCAGAGACTGTAAAATTGAAAAAGAAAGAGATAGGAGGGCAGTTCTGCATGTCTGGAGCCACAGTATGGTATGTATTACACTCGATTTCATCAGAGACCCCTTAAGCTACCCCTACTAAATGAAGATCAAAGTTCAGCCTTAAACTGTTATTTAACTATTAATGTAAGAAAATTATTACAAATAGCCTTTAAAGGATAATTTAGTTTACTACTCTATTGAAAATATCTGACTGTATTACAGATCCCAATGCATATTTTTGAGATGACAGTCAAAACTCCACTTAGAAACCCACTGTCCACAGCATTTACTCCATCTTCATTTAGCACATATTTCTGTTCATTTTCAAAGCCATGAATGTAATCCACCCCCTGCTCAGAATGACTAAATAGGGAAAAAAGCATTAGAGCTTTAATCACTGACAAGTCGACTGAAAGAAGAGACAAAACCAGAAATCCACTGCCTTTAAGAAGAACTGATCCAGGAGACCACAAACTCCTGTTTAGGTTTCAATTGATTTTAGAGTCCCTGCCACTGAGAAAGGCTTTACTTGACAAATAAGATAACTGGAGATTTTACAGTGATGTGTTTGGTCAGAGAACCCTAGTCAGCAATACGGAATATTTAAACCCTAAAAAGAAGGCCTATATCAGCTCCAAGGAGTCCCTGAAGCCATCTTTTAACTTGCTTTGATTTGCAGGAGATAGTACTTCAGGCTAAAGGAATAGGCTGTTGCAGAAAACCCCGGGTCAGAGAAAAGAAGATGAATGATATGCTGAGCTAACACTGAAGAGATTTATTCTGAAGGAAGAAAATGGAAGTTGGTCAGAAAATGGCCTCATAGCTTGTGTTCCTGTGCTGTCACTGTTTCAAACAAAGGTCAGCAGCGTAGCCTTAGTCTTTTCCTGACATATCCACCAGTGTCCCTAACGACCCCGTGTGCTCAATTCCTCATGAACATGTCATTGCATACCACCCTTGCGTGATGCTCATTTTGGGCGTATTTCAATTCAAGTGGTTGCTCAGCTAGTACCCTGTAAAGAGTCTTTCCACAAAATGTTATTTTTCATTTTTTGCCTCAGTGCAAGAGCTGCTCATGATTTATTGGCTGTAGCAAAGCACAAAGCCATAATTTTCTTTTATTGAACTCACTCTGGGTAGCCATCACTCTACAGAAATGCAGATGGTCATCTTATTTTTATTCTTAGTGACAGAATGAATGCCACAACTCTGCTGACAAAGACAGCAAAGCGGTCATTTATAATAGTAAGAGGGGCATTCAATTTAATATCTGTGTTAACTGCACATAGTTAGGCATTTCGGACACAGCTTTTATAGGGTCCTGCTCTGCTAATACTTTAGGACTTTGCAGTATTAAGGCATAACATGTATGCTGCCATCCAGGTGTAATTTCTGTGCTTATAGCAAATTAAACAGAACTATAGCATATAGAAAAAGTTGACCCCAAATTAAACTCTGATCATAGTCAGTTTTTATTATGTGTATTTGAGATACTGCAGTTCAATAATTTGTCTACCTCTTCCCTTACTTAACACTTCAATTTTCAGGGGCATCCACACTGTAGATGAAATTCTGGATGTGGATCAGGACCTATGAGATTGTGTGAATGTATTTAACTAGTTCATTGTCAATGAAACTAAGGAGATGGCTTGCAGCTTCCCTTGCATCTCAGAAAATGTGAATTTAGGGAATCGCTGTGACTGGCACGATGCACAAAGCACACTTTCTCTGTTCTGGGTTGAGAAGAGTGGCAGTGAATAATTCACAGCACCTAGTGGAGTGACCAGAGACATGCTCTGTGATAATCAGTGAGTTTGTGGAGAAAGAAAAGACAGTGTTGAATATTAAATGAAAAGGATCAGGTGTTTTTTAATAAGCATCCTGGCTGATCCTGCCAAAGGACCCCTGTACAGACCTTAACAGCTGAATCGGAAATGTGCCTCATTTCCTCACAGAACTGGCTATTGCTACAGCAACAGCATTTGTAGAATAATTCAAAGAAACAAAGCATAGATGCAAGTCAAATCCAGGGATCAGAGTATTTAATTGTTTAAAATAAGGGGACCTTTATGCTTTACCTAGCGTATTCAGTGAATGGATTCAGAGCAGAACTATGTCCAACATCTGCTAATGCCACATTTCAATATTGCCTCTTCAATCAGAGTAAATTATGTATCTTAAGTGTTCACATCACCAATTAATTCTTCCCGAATCAGTTCTGCATATTTGTTGCTTGAAATAGGCTTAATATAGTTATAATTGTACAAAACATGATTATCATTTTTCATAATAACTAGGTAGTCACGTTGCCTTTTCTCTCAATTTGTCTGAATGTTCATATGTACGTTAGAAGTGAGCAGTTAAATTTTATTCATACAACATCTCTCAATTACTCCATTAGTCTGTTTATAGCTTCTGATGAAGGCACCAAACCTGTGCAAAGTATAGGTGTTCAATATGCAGTGTATTCATTTCCTCAGAGATCCTTTTGAAAGCATTGGAACTCTGTTCCAGCAAATGCTTGGAAAAGAAGCACGTAAGATGCTTCCCACTTTGAAAAAGGCTCAGTGAGAGGAATTAGGCACCCTGACCATCCACTAGTTTCCTTGGAAGCTGAGAGCAGGCCAGGAGCTTGCTGTGCAAGCCATGGAGCCTTGCAAAGGAACTTTGCATTGTGCTGAAACTGTCCAAGTATTATAATGTTCTTCCATAGCACACTTTGGTCACCTCATTTGCTACAAAGACCCCCAAAGTGACAAGCAGGTAATTACTCTGACCTCTGCTTGTTGGATGTTGGTAGAGACAGAGTTGATAGCAGTACCATGAACGGTCCTCGTGTTCCATTTGCTGATGCACAGTGAACCTTTGACTTGTTGCCAAAATTTAAGGTTGCCTTATGAGATAATCCCAGCTAAGAAGTTCAGTTTATATGCATCTTCCTGCCCTTCTGCTGGAGACAGGGGCAGGACGCAGTTAGCTAAGAAAAAAAACATAAAAATTCCTGGGCCATGAATAATGGTCTTGAATAAATTCTTGGATTTGCAAAATGGTGATACTCTTTACTCTTGTATTAAGTTTATAAGCTACATCTCCCCTGCTGAAGTCTCTAAATCCCTGATTACACCACCAACAATTTCCTTACTCATTTCCTGCTGGTTCTAATCACATAACCCCATCTTATCAAGGATATTTTTCCTAACAAAAAACAAATCAATACAAAGCAACAAAAACCACCAACAACAAAAAGGCAGAAAGTCTGCAGTCAGAAACAGTTACAGCTGCACTCAGGAAGGGTGTGAGAGTTGGCTTACAATAATAACTTCAAAGATACTTCAAAAGCTTTATTAATCTATGCTGTTGACAGCTTTGGATGACAAATTATCTGTGTTGCACTGAGCCATGAAACTATCCCATGGGGTACAAAGTCCCCCTTGAGCCAGCAGTGAAGCCAAAGGTTTGATCCTCAAGGCTGACTTGAGTAAATAATTATTTTTAAACTATTTAATCTTTAATCTCTCATGCATCCATAGCACATAATGTAAGTAATGCATTTGACTTAGATTTCTTAACTACTTCAGAATTCAGTCCAAATTCTGCTGCAAATAAAGTCAGAGCTCCCAGAGGCTCCAGAGAGCAGAACTGGTCCTGCTCTACTGCAATTCTCCATTGAGCTGATAAGACAACACAAACAGTACTGTCACCAGGAACCATTGGATGCTTTCTTTCTCTCCTTTACTGTATTTCAGTGTAGCATTTTCTGGAGACAAGGAGCACAAAGGTTGGGAGTCTGGAGATCTTGGCCTTGAGCTGCTCGTCTCTGTAGACTTACCTCTTGTGCAGACAAATGCAAACTCAGTTCCTGCTTGTAACACAATGATAATAACATTTACCTAATTACTTTCTGTAAAGTTCACCTTATCAATGCCAAAGCACCATTCACTGTATTTAGAAAATACATCCTTTCTTTTTTGTGACTACATATCCTGGATAAAGAGAGTAAACAGAGAGATGTAGGGCTCGGAGCAACCTGACCTAGTTAGAGATATCCCTGCTTATTGTAGGGGGGTTGGACTAGCTGGCCTTTAGAGGTCCCTTCTGTCGCAGTCCGGGCACAAGCGTCCATGCCGCCTCCCAAAAGGGAAGAGGATCAAGGGCAAAGCGAGATACTACCCCAACAAGCTCATAGGCAGCCACGGAGATCGATGAGTATTTAACAGGTTTATTACCAAATATATTCAAATGAAACTGCATTTACTCTATGGAAATATTAC